>JAOTRH010458224.1:0-29102 GCA_034768845.1 Heliamphora exappendiculata | reverse complement strand
TCTCTCTCTCTCTCTCTATATATATATATATATATATATATATATATATATATATATGGTGCATAGAATTTCTAGGGGGTTGTCACGCCTCGATTTTTTTGAAATATATTTTGGTCCTCAATTTGTGTTTATAAGAAAATATGAATTTTCAAAGAAAAAAAATCATTGCACAAATGCGACTCAGATATGTTTAGGTTATTAGGTTATAAATTTAAAAAATGGGAATCCTATCTAACATCGAATTTGGATGTCTTAGGTCATCCTTTAAAACCATTTCTAAAGCAAGCAATGCAGGAATTGAAAAGTTTTCTTTAAATTTGGAATAGGCAAGAAGATTCTTAAAAATTTTGTTCTCGAAATTTAAGCGAATTTATGGTTTCAACCAACTACAAAAATTTGTGTGATTTTTCATCCTTTAATTATTTGTGGGCTTTTTCATCCTTTCGTGTCGTTAACAAATTTGCACAACTTCTTGCCTTATTGTTATCGATTTCTCCTTGTACATATTATTTTTATCCGGATCAAGCTTTTCTTGATTGGCGACGTTGAATGATTAAAGCTTTTATATCGTAAGACAGATATGTGTAAGCTCATTCTATTTTCGAGTGAGTCACAGTGCAATCGTCATCCTTCTAATCCAATTCAAAGCCTCAAATTATTTGAGTTTGCAAGGTGGTAGTTTTTCTTCTTTTTCAAAGCAACATTATTATGTTGGTGATTTGTATGTGGAACACATTACCTTTGCCTTTAATTTTAAGCGCATGGACCATTGTTGTCAATTATAAATTGTGGGTCAACTTTTTTACTCTTGTATACTTTCAGTTCTCTAAGTTGTATGTTACCACTACGTTATTTTTGTGTCAGCTCATATCTCAATTTATTTTGACACGTGGTTAATAACTTCTGTATCTTGAGTTGATTATAGAAAAAAAAAATTAAGAACTATTTGGTTGGATGAATAAATTATTGACTATCGGAATCGAATTCAGGTTCTTGATCGTATCTCTGTTTAATTGCCCCATATTCAATGCATGTTTATTTTTTTGTGAGGATAGAGATTGAATTACTACAATTAGGTCTAACAATAGTAAGGTTGGGCAATTGAAGCTAAACTAATTATTTATCCTGAAGTTACATCGACCAAACTTACTTCAAATAAAGTATTCAAGTCCAGTCTCCTTAAAAGGGTTTCAAGAGGACAAATATATATATTTATGTTTGGAAGTCATTCTCTCAACAGAGTAATTAAATAAGATTTCAAAGGAAAAAAATAAATAAATAATAAGGATAATCTCAAGGATGGTGTCTCATTTGTTCAATAGGGGTTAAATCAATATGATTTGCACAACTCAAGAATCAAAATTTGTTGAGAGGGTTCAACATAAACAAAGGTTACTATCTAATAAACTAATTAAGCGACGTATATTACACAAAATGGGCGATTGTAAATTTATTTATCCCCTTTAAAATAGTTTTGTTCTTAAAATATCTTATTATAGTTCTAACACTTCTCAAAATTTTTATCTATTCAAAAGCCTAAGTTATCCAATATTATATGTATAATTTAGATTTACTACAACACCTACATATCTGTCCCTACAAATTCTAAAATATTATGCATCAATCCTAATCATGTTACTTGTTTGTCCTTTTACTTTCAAGTTCTTTACTCACAATATATTCTAATACACTAATGGTAGCGTCATCCAAATAATACTATTTTAATATCAAACGTATTATTTAATCGTGAGTTTTTTCAACCTATAAATCACAACTAAACTAATTATGTATTCAATTATATCAATCTATTTATCACCATATACCTCAAATAATTCCAAACGTACTCATAATGTTAAGATTAACAATAAAAACTCAGTAATATAATCATTTTCATTTATAAGATTAAGATATTTGGCCATGACTATTTCCTCAAGTACGATAGTAATTTGGTATGCAATACGTCATTTACTCTCTCTTTTTTTGTTCAACTATCGTAGCTTTTAAGGTGGCTAAGGTCCTCGTAGCCATTGATCAAATATTGACCTCTAATTTATAAATCATGAATATAACCATGCATCCACTGTTGGTCAAGAATAATATTTTTTTTCCTTTTTTATTTTGCCATTAATAAAATATCCTTGATGTTGCATTTCTTATTTTTCACCAACTAACAGAAGAAGTTATGTAATTATAATTATATGATCTTACTATTAACTTCCAATAAAGACTATTAAGATCCTCATGTAAATTTAATATAAGCACCATAAATCACCAAATAATGATGTGCATATACAAAACTCCCTACTTCATAATCAAATATTATTATTCTCCAAAAAATCAATATCGCGTTATTTTTTAACACCTAATGACATATCAACAAACCAATGAAACTTGTCCAATTATCACTGTTCAAGTAAAGTATCCATCAACGTACAACACCTTAAAGCATCAATGCATTCACCTTATCTTAACGTAAGCCTATTGTCCTCTTTAGTAGATGAAAACAATGAACTAAAGAAATTATTTGCGTTTTTGTTCTTTTAGTAGTCGCTTTAAGAGCAAGAAACAATAAGAAAGAGCATGATACATTTGGTAGCTAAAGCTACTAAACTTCTTCAACTTGCTTAAGTGAATAAGGAGGAGTATAAACTATATACAAGCAAAAAAAGAAGTTAAAAGGAACATACAACAAGCGAGTGGAAATAAAATAGTGCTTGGGTCAAAAGAGAATAAGGGTTTGACTGTTTTATTAGGAAAACAATCTTGCTATGCTTAGGTGAAAAGAAGGGTTTGACTATTTTATTAGGAAAACAATCTTCTCTGAAAAAATTTCCAACTGAATTGATCAATCAAATGGACAAAGAAATTATGCCCTCAGACAAATCAAGTTCGTTATTATTAGGAAAGCTAGATCTGGTTGTGGTCTATAGTGGTTCATATATGTTGGTTTTGCGAATTTGGTGAGATCTTTTGACATAAAGATTGATAGTGGTATTGTTGGCATTAGCATTATTAGTGAGACGATTGTCGTTGTAACTATTAATAACAACTTTTTGCTTATCGCAATTGTTAAGCCTTATTATAACTATTTTAGCGTGATTTGGTATAAAGTTAGGACCAATAATAGTAGGTTTAGTTATTGCTAAAATTAGATATCACTATTAAAGGACTCAAGTTTGAAATTCTCTTTGAAATACAACAAGGATGATATCCTAAACGAACAAGAAAATATATTAGACCTAATACATAGTAACACATTATATCTACACATAACAAGTATTTATATAATAAACACAATTAGAACCTAGTTCTACCAATTACCTAAGGATATTAGGGCGCCGAAATCTAAGCTCTTATACCAAGTTGTGATGATTCGATTTTCGGAGACATCTTACGTTACAAAAAAAAATATTTGTTAATTAATTTTGAAAAAAGATAGCTCGTAATTTTTTTAAGTAAAAATACAAATACAAATAGATGAACAACAGAAAGGTAAACTTTAAAATTAGACTAAAAGCGTCTTCAACCATATTACAACTCAAGTCTTTAAAAATAGTTCAATAAAATAAAACTATAATTGAACTTCAAAACATAAAATCCTTCAAACATAAAATCCTTCAAACTTCAAACGGAGTTTCATCGTTAGATGCTAGCCATGGTTCCGCTCTCCCTTTGGTGCTGTTTCCTCATTAATTTTTCTTTCACCTAGCATAAGACGCTATGACCTGCAACGCTCAGTAGGAACAACTAATACCCTACTATCCTACCATTATCGCACATAATCAAACAGCGCAAGCATACATATTTAATGATAATCAGTTTATAATGACAACATAAAGTTCATAGATGTTACAACCTAAAGTTCACAACGTTCTTGGGTCGTTACACAAGAGGATAGTTTTTTGGGTCTCACTAAGAGAATCAATCCCATACCACACTGCCATGTTTCCAACAATGAGCACTCACTTCTACGGTACCATTACGTTCCTATCCACTATGCTTCCAACCACATTTTCTACCGCATCCACACGCTCCCGAACCATACTACTTGTATGCGGCTAACAATGTGGGCAAATTTATCATAGATCTCATTTCTACCCATACTATGTGTATGCAGATTGTGACTCCCGTAAATCTGGATAAAGCATGGCTCACGACATAGTATAGCTCAAGACATACATGGACCTTGTGGCGTTGAAAATTTAGGAATTTTGAAAATGTTTCAAAAATATGAGGATTCAAAGATGTTTGAAAATTTCTTTAACACCTTCAAAGACAAAATTTGAAAACTCATTTTTTTATTGAAAATAGAGTTGCTACTTAGTTTTTGAGAAAAATTAAGAAAAATTAAAAATGGCTTACTGATCTTGAAAACGTTAACCAGAGAAAGAGGGTTCGGGGGCAAAGATACGAATCAATGAAGGTGTTAGGCACCCCGTTCGCCCAACCGTAAGGTTGGCCTCTACTAATCATCATTGGTTCTTCAATAAGATTTCTCAAATACATGCAAATAAAAAAAATATAAGCAAAGGGAGAACATTCAAAATCAAGTATAAAAAATACATAACATATGTACATAGCACTCTAAATTAAAACAAATAAATAGGTAAAATTCTAAGTCCTAAAACATGTAATTTCTAACTAAAAAGATACATGGAACACTCCTACATGCACTAATCATAAAAAAAATAACCTAATCTATTATATTTTAAATAAAAGAGTAAAAATATGCTAGAAATTGTTAAAACTACCTAAACATGAGTTGCTAACAAAAATTAAACCAAACTATCCCAAACATGATTTCAAATAAAGAAACTAAAATATGCATATTACCAAAATGAACAAGGTTATCATTAACATGATAAAAATAATAATAAAAAATGCATAAAAGATTCTATGAAAAGAAAGTTACAAAAGAAACTTATACTTAAAAAGAAAAAGATTAGAAAATACTATAAATAAAAGGATAATCTAACTATTCACATTTTATATTTTAAGCAAAGCAAAAGAAAAAAAAGGAAATAAAATGAACAAATGAGTTTCAATTATCAAAAGATTTTTTGTGATTTATTTTTGGTTTAATAACATGAAAGAAAAATAAGTGTTATAAAAAGAAAACAAAACCATAGAAAAAGAAGAAGAAAATTATGTTTTATACTAAATACTAACATTAAGAAAAAAGAAATACTAATCAAATTAATACTAAGAGAAAAAAAATGAAATATTATAAGAAAATTTAAAACTAATAATGAGAAAAAAATGTTAAAGAAAGAAGCTATACTAATATAAATAGAAGGAAATGAAAATAGAGAATAAATGTTAGTAAAAGAGTATTAAACTAGTATTATAAGAAAAGAAATAGAAAAAAAATGATGCATTAAAAGAAAATCAAAACTATATTACAAAGAAAAGGAAGGAAAAAGAAATAAAATGCAACAAAGAAAAATTGCACTACTATTAAAGAAAAGAAAATAAACTAGAATATTGTTAGAGAAAAATTAGACTAATTAAAAAAAATAAAATTTAAAATTTAAAAATTAAACTAATACTAGAAAGATAAATTAAAATAACTAAGGAACGAAAATAAAATTACTAAATGAAAAAAGAAATGAGAAGAAAAAAAAATCAATGAATGAGATTGGACTAGTATTAAAAAGACAAAAGAATTAATTACAACTATTCAATTTAAATGTGAAATATAGTATTAATTACTACATTCACACAAATGTAGACGTATTATTATAGTAATTAGTAACATTATTAAGTTGTAAATGCCAAAATATATTAGCACCAATTAATGGATACAAATAAAAATTATAATGTGTTAAGTGTGAGTATAAAGGAATTAACAATTAAAGAAGTAAAGAAAATAATTAAATTGTATGAAGTAAACAAAATTAATTATATGAATGGAAAGAGCAGACAATTTTAAATAGAATTTTAACCCGGTCACTCTAAAAGAGAGGAAATAGAGCTAGAAAGACCGGTGATCTAAACGAGATACCTGAATCGTGGAATCATCAAATTGGGGAATGTGCTTCAATCCTCGGATGGTGATTCAAAGCTAGGGCTTCAAATGTAGGTATTGGGGGTTTGGGACTCGGTATTTCAGCAGGATTTTGACGTCGGGGCTCGAAATTGCTCGGCATCTCGGCAGAGCTTCACTCACTATTCTCACCCTCAAAATCCTTTTTTTCGAAAACATACCGGGGATACGGTATTTATAGAGTTTATTAGCCAATGAGATGCTGCCACGTTTAAGGGACACGTCAGGCCATTTGGAGTTGGCGGTCACCACAATGCAAGTTGGTGGCCGCTATATTTTTGAAAGGTTCCACAAAGTTCTATGGCGGTCGCCATGATGGGAGTTGGCGGTCGCCACTTTTGGCTAGGGTTTTTACAAAGTTCTATGGCGGTCGCCGTGATGGAAGTTGGCGGTCGCCTTACTTAGGCAGCAAGTTTCAATGGTTTGTCAAAATTTCATTGATTTGAAGGTTGCGGGTTCAAATACCGAGCTTGGATCACTTCTCGAGGATTGTACCAATGCACTATTCCACCTGTTTTCTTCATCGGATTCACCTACGATTGGGCGGGGTCAAATTGGAATGTCTACAGTTACCCCTCTTTGATATAATCTTGCATAGCAACGCGTGAAGCATGTTATATCAAAGACCTAGAGACAACAACCATTTGACTGAGCTGTTAATCTTAGGCCACAAACACATAAGCATGCATATGATGTTGGTCATACTCAAATTTTCATCGAGCTGCCTACGTACCCCATTTTGCTAAGGATCATACCAGAACGTAGTTCATGGGGCAAAATGTAATATAAGAAAATGATGCATGACAAGTGTAGTGTAATGCAATGCAAGTCAATTTAGGATCATGAGAAGAATGACGAGTCAGTTTAGGGTCATGAGAAGGACCGACGAGTAAAACATCAAACTAATAAGTCGAGTTAAAACTTAAAAATTCGAAACGTTGGATAAAAATAATTAAAAATCAAGTTGCGGCTTAAATTTAAATTTATCGGGAATGATAACCATGAATTAATAAGTCGAGTTAGAACCTAAAAGTTCAGAACGAGGTACAAGACAAAAATAATTAAAAGCCAAGTTGCGGTTTAAAGTTAAATTCATCGAAAGGAGAAAACATCTTAAAAAGATAAGGGTTTAAAACACACACAAAAAATTTAAAATTATTTCTAAACACACAAAACTTTCTCGAAGTACTTGAGATTATAAGATTATTTTTGAAAAGTTCTAAAAGTCATTTTTAGAAAACAAACACACAATAAAAATAAAAATTTATGTTTTCTGAAAATCATTTTTGCTAAAACAAAAAGAAAATAATTGACTATAATTAATAAAATAGACGAAACAATAATAAAACGATGATAAACAAAACACATTAAAAAGGCCCCAAACAGCCCATTCTGCCAAAACGCTGATGTGATCATTGACAGACTGGCAACGTTTTCTCCTCTGACATGGCAGTCGCCACTATTGAAATCCTTCAAAGGTGGCGGCCGCCGAATTAAATCCCCTTGAACCTAGCAGTCGCCATGAAACTTTTGGGAAACCCTACAGTCGCCAATATTGAAGATGGCGACCGCCACCTCCAAGCGCGCATAAGGTTCCTTGAGGCGCGCGGGTGTGGCTCATTTGTGCACTCTCCTTTCTCTCTCTAACCCTCTATTCTCTCTCGTCTTCTCTCTTGCTTTCTTTGTTTCCAAGCTTCCCCTTACTTCCAAACTCACATAATGTTTATCCTGTTGCTCGTGATTCCGTTCCTATTCATGGCGGGTCAGGATCAGGGAGTTGATGATCTTGGGGCACACCGGGGCCCTTCGGTTACTGGGAGTTCCTCCATAGGTACTCTTGGGTGGATGACTTCCAACCTTCTTGCAGGCAAGGTCACCTCTATACTGCCGTCTACTGCGATGGACGCACTTATGATTGAGGCGGAGCGCAGGCGGCTGCAGATGCTGCTGCTGAGGCTGCCGTGGCCGATTTCTTAGATCCCGATGCTGGAGACGGCCACCCAGCACCTTCTGACCCGCACACCTACGCACCATTACCTCACCGCGTGGTTCCACGTGGGATGAGACGCTTCGAGCCTCCAGCCAATGCTGTTGCTGCCGACGTTCTTCTACGAGAGCCCGACCATCATATGTCTCGTCTGCGACCTTCGGTATGTACCTTATCTTTACTGTTTTAATACTAAAGCATATATCAAACATAGACGCATGCCTAGGATTCCCCCCATGTGATGATGATGTGATTCGATTATGATGATGCAAGATGATTTATTTTGATGTGTTTGATGAATGATTTTGATAATGTGGATGATTATTGGGATTTGAATATAGTTTAGATACCTTTGTAATGAAAATTCAAACAGTAAGGACACTTAGGATTTTGAACAAACAATGAAAGAAAAGGGGCGGTTATAGAAGGCTTGAATTTTTATTACTATTTATATTTTTTTAGGAAAAACATGTAAAATTGGGGGGGGGGGGGGTTTCTCTTTTTTTGTTTTGTGGTTTTTTTTAGAAAGCTAAAGGTGTGATTTTCAGAAAATCTAGAAAATTTAGGGGCAATTTTATCAAAATTCTAAAATTTGGGGCACATTTTTCATGAACTCTAGAAATTTAAAGGCATTTTGTGAAAGTCTAAAAAATTAGAAAAACATTTCGGAAGATTTTTTTAGAAAATATTAGAAATTTGAAGAAAATTCTAAAAATTTTTAAAATTTTTTTTAAGAAAATTCAAGAATTTTAAGAAAATGTTTGGAAAATACTAGAAATTTGAAGAAAATTTAGAAAATCTTAGAATTTTGAGAAAAAATTTTAAAACAATTTTATAAAATCCTAGAAATTTGAAGAAAATTCTAAAAATTTTTAGAAAAATTTTAAGAAAATCCAAGAATCTTAAGAAAATGTTTAGAAAATACTAGAAATTTGAAAAAAATTTAAAAAATCTTAGAATTTTGTAAAAAAATTTAAAACAATGGTATAAAATCCTAAAAATTTTAGGAAGATTTTTGTTTTTTGTTTTTTTGTTTTTTGGAAAGAATGGTTGATACAAATTGATAAAAGTTCGCCTGATACGCTAGGATTTAAAATTATCAGGATATGCATAAATCACTAACCTAGGGTTAGGGTACCTAGTTTTCTAGGGCTTTAAAAGAACCGAAGGACCGTCACCTAGGGTTTGGATGATTTACTTGATTTATTAGGGTTATCCGTTGCACGTGTCATGTATTTGATCTGCTCTTTATGTATCATTTGTTTCTCTCTTCTTTACAGGCTGGTCACTATGTCCGAGACTTTAGAGGTTCAGCCTCCGGGGAGGTGTTGGAGTGGTATGATGCCCTCCCCGCTCTTACCCGGGCTTACATCGATGCCTCCGATTATTCTCGCTTCATACCCCTGTTGGGTAAGACAAGCAATGACCAGGTATGGTTGACTGCCTTGGCCGAGCGGTGGTGGGATACCACCAACACCTTTCATTTCACCACTTTCGAGGCTACCCTGACGCCTCTAGATCTTGCACTTATTACCGGCATCTGGGTTGGAGGAGCTCCCATCCCATTTGATCCTTTTATATCCCAATCGACCGACGCACTGCTGTACTTCCTCGGGGTCATTCCTGCTCAGATGGACCGCGATAGAGTCAGATGCAGCTGGTTCTTCGAGCGGTTTAGACACTTTCAGTGCACTGAGCCTCGCCACTTCGGGTGGGTCGCCCGAGGCTTCTTGAAGTACATGTTCGGTACCTCCTTATTTTCAAACAAGGAGAATACCGTTCATTTGCATTACTTGGGTGGCCTAGCTCGTCTTGACCAAGTCGCATCGTACGATTGGGCCAGCGCTACTCTGGCTTCTATTTACAGTTTCATGAGGACACTGACCCAGTTCACTCAGGAGCTCAGCATTGGGGTATACTAGAGGGCCTATGAGGTATGATTTAGTTTCTGCAGTTCTTCATCTATTTCTGTTATCTGCTATTTCTGCTTGCAAACATCTTCTTCTTTGCAGTTATGGACCTATGAGTTCCTCGGGCTTCATATCCCGGCAAACTCTGCGGCAGACCCTCTGGTTATTCCCCGTGCAGCCCGGTGGTTCCGAGGGCTGAAGGGGAAGAAGGCCGGAGGGAATGACCTTGACCGATTTCGGGTGTCTTTGGACCAGCTGACCCCTGACCAGGTATCTTTGCTTACCATTATGTACACTACTTTCTGTTTTATACTGCTTATTGCGCTGTTCACTGTACGGCACCGCACTACATTTGGTACTGATTACTGCACATTGTTCATCACACTATATGTTTTACTGTTCTTTGCATTGTACTATACTTTGAACTATCGTAGGTCCACTAGGATGTCTGGAGAGGGGTGGAGGATCGGGTTGGCGCGGATCTGATGCGCAGCCGCGACATTGCTGCGCGGCGTAACCTGCTGGAGGGCCCATTGGGGCGGGAGTACTATCTGGGAGAGCGAGTGGTTCGCTAGTCACTCGGTCTCGATCACTTCTGGATCTAAGTGGTTCCTCCGGCCTGTATGCGCCAGACTGAGGATCTGAGCCGGGTCGATCTTCTCCTTGAGCTGGTGGGGACTCATGCTGCAGAGTTACTGGTTGTTGAGGGGGATTACATTGCCTGGACCCGAGCCCATCTACTTGGTTCATTAGGACCCGGCCCGGTTGCCCCAGGAGGCAAGAAGCGAGGACAGGCACCAGAGGCTGCTAATATTGGTGCTGTCGGTGCTGCTGTTGGAGCTGCTAGTTGAGTTGGAGGTGGGGCTGTTGAGGTACCTTGGACTGTGTCGTCCTTCATTGCTGGGTATCCTTTTGATATCCCCAACCCGGTTCCTCCAGCCCCGAAGTTTTGGCTAGAGCACGCCCAGGTTTGACTCTTTTCTCACTATTTCCTTTTATTCGTAGACTACTTAGTTCTGTTTTATTTCTTGACAGACGGATCAGGTTTGGCTGGATCGTCTCATGCTGGTGGTGAGCGACCTGCGGACCCTTGTCCGCCAGCAGGATGCAGCCTTACGCGCAGCTGGGGTTCCATTCGTTCCCTTGCTAGTGAGTATCTCTTCTTGTGCCTTGTTATTATATTCTGTACTTTATTCTTATTCCTGCTTCTCTTTTTTAGGCACCAATAGCTGCCACTGGCGCAGTACCGCCACCAACCCCTGCTCAGCCTCATGTTTCGGTTCCGGCACGAGATCGCGGGTCTCTGTTTCTTTTCGAGCCTGTTCCCAATGATCTGTCTCTTTCGCCCGAAGCCGCTCTGGAGTTGTCTCCTCCTCCTCCGACAGTGACGACAGCGATGAGTTCGACAGACTTTTTGAGGATGATAGCTCGGAGCAGGCCGGCCCATCCTCTCGTCGAGTCAGCCCGAGGCACGCCTAAGAGAGAGAGAGAGAGAGAGCTCCCCCCCCCCGCCCTTTTTTACTTTCAGATACATTTATTTTGATGGGCCTGCGTGCCCCGCTTTGAAATTCTTACATACATTTACTTGATTTATGGGCATGCGTGCCCCAATTTTGTTATTTGTTGGGCCTGGGTGCCCAGTTTTTATTCTGATACATTTTGTCACTTTCTAATACATTTTGTGCCATTTATCACTTCACATGTTGCATGACTTTTCTTTATTTGCTACTCAAACTGTTTTGGATGCTTAATTTAGATGCCATAACTAATAGAGATCACACAAACTGAAATATTTACTTAGCAGTCGCCTGTTTCAACGTGGCGGTCGCCATAATATAACATGGCGATTTCCACTTTCCCAAAATATTTACCTAGAGGTCGCCTGTTTCAACATGGCGGTCACCTGGTCAAAGAAATGATATCACTGTACTATAATTTTTGGAGTTGGCGGTCGCCAATTTCAAGACGGCGGTCACCACTTTGAATGGGCCTTTTGCCAAAATTTTGATTTTTTGCCTTTTTCATCCTTATAAATACTGACCTGGAAGCTCCATTTGCTGTTACTCCTGCTCAAATGGCTTCTCCTTTTTCTCTATGGATTGAAGCATTTTCCCATATTAAACGTTTGAACTTTGCCCCATTTGGCCTGAATGCTCTTTTCTCACTGAGGACCGTGGAGGTTAACAGTCCCTTATTGTCAGCTGCTGCTCAACTGTGGGATTCGTAGTCTCATGTCTTTCGATTTAGCCTTATGGAACTCTGCCCCACTATAGAGGAATTTACTACCATTTTGGACTTGGCCCCACGGAGCGCTGCTGTGGTTTCGACTTTCTTTCTCTCATTTCGACAGCAGGTGATGCAACTCTACGGTCTATCTAAGATGAAGGCTTCTCTTCTGACCTCAGGTGACTGCCTTGACATTCCCTGGCTCATTGAGGTTTCATCCTACTGGTGACCTCAGTGATCTCAACTTTTAGCTACGGCGTCGTTATGCTCTTTGTTTTTGTCTTCTTACCCGGTATCTCCTCATTTCCTCTGACGGATGAGTTAGTTGTGCCCTGGTTGACATTGATGGTCAGATGTGGATGGAGAAGGACTTTGTTCCTCTTATTTTGGTTGAGACACTGCTAGGTCTGGATACTGTCCATCGTGATGAAACTACCACCTTTGCTGGCAGCCCTTTACTTCTTTAGGTAAGCTTAACATCTTCCTTTGTATCAAGCTCTCTGTCATACCGCAAAGCTTTTGTTTTACTATTTCTTGCTACAGATCTGGCTGATGGAGAAGGTAAATCTTATACCGAAACCTCCTACTGACAGGCACAATGCCGCTGCTTTCCTTTATCGCCCGTGTTATTAGATATGTGACACCGACACATCTTGGCGACAGTATCTTTCTTCTCTGACTGGCCCAGACATTACCTGGCAGTGCCCTTGGTGGCAGATTTTAGCCATGACTTTGACCACAATGAATCATCCAGGTGTTTTGCTGGTCGACCTTCGTCAGACTACTTTCTACTACCCTTGTCGGATCATGCTGCAGTTCGGTCATAGTCAGGTCATTCCTCACCATATCCGAGGCCGTTTATCTTCATTTGTACCGTGGGCCCTACCCCATTTTCGGCACTATATCTGGATGCCTGACCAGCCTGCTCATTGATGGAGTTCCAGGAGTTGCAATGTCCCGAGATTTTTGCTGAATGCAAGATATGACTAACACCAAACAGGGAGAAAAAGGATAAGAAAGAGGAGAAACAGGCAACGAAAAGGAGAAGAAATTGAGGATCTCTGCTATATTTCGAAAATTTCATAGCTTTCTTTTTTTGTAGAGTTTGGGACTCGCATGCCCTCCCTTTTTATTTCAAAACTTTGTAATTCCAAATAACGTAATGAAAAACTCCCACTTTATGTTTGAGACGGTTCAAATTTATCCAAAGTTTTCAAATTTTCAGAAAAAACTAGTTTGTGTTGGTCTTACTTAGATTCAAAGATGGTTAAAAACGTAGAGTGCGATGGACTTTTTAAATGAAACTGCCTACGTATCCTAAAAAGATGGAATCAGGCCATAACGTAGTTTAAGCTCGATTTTCACTCGAGTATTGACGCTATCCTTTTGTAGTGCCCTAATTTTTGCCAAAGTCGCCTTTTCGGATTTTTAGCCTTGTGGGCTGCTCTTACTTCTGGCTGGGTTGTCTTTTCGATTTTCAACATAGCGAGCTTTTTATTTTATCTTTGTTTTTACCTTAAGGATGGTATTTTTTGAGTTGATCGAGGTTAACTGGAGTGGAGAACGCTTTTCCATCCAAATCCATAATAACGACTGCACCACCGATCATGATGGTTTTAATGAGAAACGGTCCAGACCAGTTTGGCTTGAACTTGCCTCTTAGGTTAAAAATAGGAGCTCTGATCTCTTTAAGGACCAAATCCCCTTCTCTGAGATTTTGAATTTTGACCTTTTTTATTGAACGCCCGAGCTATCCTCCTTTGGTAGCCTTGTACATGAAATAGGGCTTGTAGTCTTCTTTCATCAAACAAGAACAACTCTTCCATCCGATTCCTCTTCCATTCTGCTTCTGAGATATTGGTCTCAGCCACTACTCTTAGTGAAGGGATTTCCACCTCAATGGGAAGAACAGCTTTCATCCCGTACACTAAAGAGTATGGTGTAGTTCCAGTTGAAGTTATGGTAGACGTCCTATATCCTCAAAGTGCAAATGGTAGATGCTCTAGCCAATCGTTGTGTGAATTGATTTTCTTTTGCAAGATTTTTTTAATGTTCTTATTTGCTGTCTCGACTGCTCCGTTGGTTTACGACCGATATGGTGAAGATTTGTGAGCTACTATTAGGTATTCTTCGAAAAGATCCAGGACCTTTTCTTGAAAATGTGAACCATTGCCAGAGATAATTTCACGTGGGACCCCGTATCTGTAAATGATGTTTTGCTTGATAAACTTAGCAACATGGGAGGCCTTCAATACCGAGTAGGAAGCTACTTCTACCTACTTGGTGAAATACTCAATGGCCACTAAGATAAACTCATGTCCATTGGATGCCTTTGGTGTTATTCTGCCAATCACATCAATGCCCCATATTGAGAACGACCATGGTGACGTCAGGTTATACAGTTGAGACGGGGGAACGTGCTTAAGATTTGCGTGAATCTGACACTTATGACACCTCCTCACAAACTGGATACAATCTGTCTCCATTGTCATCCAAAAGTATCCTTGTCATAGGATTTTCTTAGCTAACATATTTCCGCTCATGTGTGGTCCACAGACTCTTGCATGTATCTCTGTCATCAACTCTTGACCTTCTTCTGCGTTTACGCACAGCTTATTGACCCTAGAATGTCCTCGTTTGTACAGTCTACCACCGTAAATGATAAACTGCGCAGATAGTTGTTGTATTTCCCTTTTGTCCTTTTTGCTGGCAAACTTGGGATATTCTCCTTTCTCTATGATGTTCTGAATATCAAAGTACCATGGAAGTCTGTCAGTGCTTTCTTCAATAGCTGTTGTCATCTCATATGCCGACTTTCTCTTCTGCTCAATTATCAAAGGTCTCATCCAAACTGCGGGTGGTATGTCAATCATGGATGCTAGGTTGGCCAGTGCATCGGCAAACTTGTTCTGCGGTCTCGGCACGTGAGTAAAGATCACTGATCCAAAGCACAGTATCAACTTTTCTAGCTCTTGATGATAGAGAATCAATGTCACATCCTTGACCTTCCATTCTCCTCTGGCTTGTGAAACCACTAGTGATGAATCTTCGATGACTTCCAGCTTCCTCGCCCCTAATTCTAAGGCTACCTCCAATTTAGCTAAACATGCCTCATATTCTGCCAGATTGTTGGTGATTTCAAAATTAAGCTTCAACAACAAGGGGACGTGTGACTCGTTAAGAGTGACAAGAAGGACTCCTATTGCATAGCCATACAAATTGGATGCGCCATCAAAATATAGAGTCCACTTGTCATCCCCGACTTCCATCAGCTGTTCTTCAGGAAACAGAAACTCCGTGTTTTCACCTCCTTCAACTAGTTGGTCGGCCAAAAATTCTGCCACTGCTCTGCCTTTGATTGACTTTCGGGTAACATAT
The DNA here is from genome assembly GCA_034768845.1 of Heliamphora exappendiculata. Lineage (NCBI taxonomy): Eukaryota > Viridiplantae > Streptophyta > Magnoliopsida > Ericales > Sarraceniaceae > Heliamphora > Heliamphora exappendiculata. The sequence goes on along the minus strand of JAOTRH010458224.1, from coordinate 13,555 downwards.
TTGAGATCAAACTCAGACAATAACGGAAACCACCGGGCCAACTTTCATGTCAGTGCCGACTTTTCGAACAAATACTTTAACAGGTCCATTCGAGAGATGATATTCACTGTGAAAGACAACATGTGGTGCCTTAATTTTTGGGAAGCCCAAACCAAGGCCCAGCATGTCTTTTCCAGCGGCGTGCATTGTATTTTCGACCTGGTCATCTTCTTTCTTAAGTAGTACACAGCCTTTTCGTTTCTAGTTTCTCCTTCTTGTGCCAGCATGCATCCCATACCTGAGTCAGTCACTAACAAGTAAAGAATCAGTGGCCTGTCAGGTTCGGGAGGAGTTAAAACTGGTGGATTTTGTAGGTACTGTCGTACAGCATCAAAGATGTCTTGGCATTTCTTATCCCATTCGAATTTGACTCCTTTCTTCAGCAAATAGAAAAGCGGCTCACATGTAGTTGTCAACTTTGCGATGAACCGACTGACGAACTAGATTTTTTCCAGAAAGCCCCCAACTTCCCGCTCGGTCTTCAGAGGAGCCATTTCCAAAATTTCTTTGATCTTCGAAGGGTCGACTTCAATGCCTCGTTGAGTGATCATGAATCTAAGTATTTTTTCGGCAGTGACTCCAAATGCACACTTCTGCGGGTTGAGCCGCATCTTGCACTTTTGGATCTTTTTAAAAAACTTTTACAGTGCTGTGATGTAGCCATCCCAATCCTTGAATTTGACTATCATATCATCCACGTACACCTCGACCTCCTTATGTATCATGTCAAGCAGTAGAGTAGTGGCAACCCTTTGATAGGTTGCCCATGCATTCTTTAGATCGAATGGCATCACACGATAATAATAGGTGCCCTAAGACATTGTGAATATCATCTTTTCTCTGTCTTCGGGATCCATTATAATCTGGCTGTATCCAGAGAAGCCATCTATGAATGATAATAAAGCATGTCCCGTTGTACTGTCTATTAAGACGTCAATGTACGGCAGCGAAAAATCATCTTTTGGGCTGGCCTTGTTGAGATTCCAAAAATCCACGCAGACTTGGATACGGCCGCCCCTCTTTAAAACTTGTACAATGTCGGCTACCCATTTCGGATACTCAGCTACCTTCAAGAATCCAGCGTTGATCTGTTTGGCAACTTCTTATTTGATCCTTAGAGCTCATTGTGGCCGGATCCGTCTTAATTTTTGTTTGATCGATTTAGCTTCAGGGTACAAGGGGATATAGTACTGGATAATATTAGGATCAATTCCAGGCATATCTTCGTAAGACCACGCAAATACATCTTTGAATTCTTTTAATAAAGTTATTAATTATTCTTGTTCAACTATGGATAAAAAAAAATCAATTTGAACATTTTGCAGGTTAGTTTTATTACCCAAATTTATTGACAACGTTTATTTAATTACTGGTTGGGCACGCATTTCTTCTTTTCTTTTTATTAAAAATTTTATTTCTTCGAGAATATCCCGTCGAATTCAAAATCGTCAGAAAGCGTATAAAATAAATCAAATAAAGCAAAGTAACCGAAAATCTTGTTCATTTCATTAAAAATAAAGGAAATTACAAGCTCGATGGTAAAAGCAGGGAGAGGAGCACGAACAGATGTGCCCTCGACTACAGACTCCGACTCAAACTTGGACTCAGGATAGACAACCTACGTATTCCAAGACTCGAGGGTCCAGTTATTTACATCTTTTGTGGCCGCATCGACGATAAGCTTGGTGCAATCAGTTGGTACGGCGGAGCTCATCATGAAGCAGCCCTAATCAGTCATCTGTAGCTGAGCCATCTTCTCATTAAATAGTACTCCCAGGTCAGTACCATCGAGTTTGTCGGCCCAATCTTCTTCCTGAACCTTCTTTTCTTCCTTTTTCCCTTTCACTGTCTCTTCCTCCTTCGTGTCGAACAACTGATGGTTGAAAAAGATCTCCAACCCTAGCAGCTTTTGATTGGTTTCTTCGTCAATCCACGGCTCTGGAAAGCCACAATACGGGAAATCTTTCCCTTCCTTGACGAAGTACCCATTGAATGTTCTAGAGTAATTAGCATTTTGCCCCCTTCTAGGCCCTTCCAGATCTTCTTCCATTGGTTTATACCCAAGACCAAAATAGTGCGAAGCCGGAAATACCTAAATGGGTTTCGGGATACCTTGCTGTTTACGCCCTAAATTCATGCCCGGGAAGAAGAACATTTTTCTCATCATTGTTACAGCCCGCGGGTTGACATACATTTCTTCTTCATTCATCACCATTCGAACAGCATGTGCTTCTTCAAATCGAATACCACCGAGCAACACATCATCTTCACTATGCTGAACTTCCAACAGAGTTGTGCCATCTCCTCCTCTCAGGGAATGAATGCTGTCTTCTCTGTGAATAGTTAAAGCTGTCCCATTTTTTATCAGCTTTAGTTTCTAATGGAGAGTCGATGGTACAGCCTGGACATTTGGGTCATGCAACCAAGGTCTTCGCAACAAGAAGTTGAGAGACGCTGGTACGTCTAGTACATGAAACTCAACTGATGTTTCTAGAGGTCCTACTAAAATGGCAAATGACACCGGTCCTAGTACCTCCCTTATTGTGTTGTCATAGGCTCGTACCCCTTGATTGCAGGGAGTAAACTAGTCTGCCCTCATCCCCAAGCATACGGCCGTTCTCAATGGAAAAACGTTCAAGGCAAATCCATTGTCAATGAGGGTTATCGGGATCCACTTTTCTAGGCATTTGACGGTGATGTGCAGCAGCTTGATGTGACTTTTTCCTTCAGCGGGCAAATCCTTATCAGAAAAGAAAATAACTTTTGGTTTGGCGGCTGGCAGAATAAACCCAATAAGTTGTTCGGGGGTTGCATCTATCGGGACACTGGCCTTATTCAACACCCTCAAAATAGCTTGCCTGTGCTTATGTGAAGCCTTCAATATGCCTCAGATACTGATGTTGGCCTGCGTCTTTTTCAATTATCTCAACACAGCATCATCCTCCTCCTCTTGCTCTGTCTCTTTCTCTTTTCCACTTGACTGTCCTTTCTCTAGCTGGGCTGGGTTAAAATATCCTCCACTTCTAGTTAGGTGTTCCATGCCATCTTCGGGATCTCATAATTTCGGCATCACATTATCAGTCTGTCTCACTTCGTCTACGTGCAGAGGGCTTTCAAACGCCTACAAATCATTTAGGCCACTAACGACTGCCCTTTTTCTTTTTTCCTCGTCATCTTCAATAGCCCATGTATTATCAATTTCTTCCCATATGTCCTCTTCGATAAAGTTTAATTGTTGTTCTCGAATAGCCCAAAAATCAGTCCACTCTGCCCCATCTGATTTCAACACGATTCTTACTAGCCAGTAGGACTGCATTTTATCGACATACTCTTCCTCCTCAAAAAATTAGGGAAGGGTGATTCCATCAAGCACATGGCCAAACCCATAAGGTCGACTCAGGTAATCCAATGGCCAGTCATCTTCTTCATTGCGCTCCTCCTCTTGTTGGTAGGTTTGAATTATCAGTTGATACCATTCCCAGGCATTATCATTCCATTCTTTCATCCTGTCTCGACTGCCTCTAACCATCATGAATGAGCATGCTGTCTGATCCTTAGTTATTGAAACATGAGGGCGTGGTATGTGTACTGAACAGATGGGCTACCCCATAAAGAGATCGATGAAAGAGCTTAGCCTTTAATTGGTCATCAATTTTCATTGGCGAGAGGGTGCCAACATACATTCGGAGATGAATTCTGGGATCTCTGGTTCCGTCAAACTTCTCCACGTTCGGCATTTTGAACTTTTCAAAAAGTTTAGCATCTGGGAACAAATATAGCCCTCCCACATCTAGCATGTATTCTTCGATCCCTTTGGCCTTTCTAAAGACCATCTCCATCCTGTCGATCTTCTCAATCAATGTAGATTCTCTAGACTGTGCAGTGTTTTCTTCCTCAACTAATACATGACGAGGGTTCCGTGGTGGTGGTGGAACAACTTGCGGCCCATCGGGGACCTGATTGTCATCTCAAAAGTCTTCTGCATTTCCATTCGTCTCATTTAATCACCCGTTCACAATAAGGATACGAGCCTGAATCTCCCTGATCTGTGTCTGACATTGCACTTGAGCCTGGGTCTGTTGCTCTACTACTCTCTGTATGTCAGTGATCGCCCCCATTAGGGCTGTCAGATTCACCACATTTTCTACCATTGCAGCTAACTCAGTTGGCTGTTCAGATACCCTACAAAGTCTGCCCGATCCTGACCTCACCCAAACTTGTGTTGACTGTACTTTTCTCAGCCCAATGGTAAACTCACAGAGAACACCTGAATCGTAAAAAGCAGAATAATTAGTATCAAATACTTCTCGATCAAATATTTTGACAACATATTACAGATGTTTCGAATTTCCAAAACAACAGATCATGAGCGGATAAACACTGAGGCTGAAATAATACCCCTGACGAGTTCATGCTGGCGGCATAACAGGTTAACCCGGTAAGAAGGGAAATCAACTAAATTCTAGAGGGAAAGCTCATTTAAAATAGGAAAATAGACGGTACTTCGACAGGGAAACGGAGCTATGTTGACTGGACTGGTTCGACCTAAAATTTTAAGAAATAGGGAAATAAGTCTCATGGGTACAATAAGGGTTTGAAAGAAATGAGCCTATGTCAAGGGGGATGGAACTAATGGCCCGGGAAGATCTCGGGGGAGGGAGAAACTACCCTAGAGACTTTAAAATAAAACATGGGCATGAGCCCGGAAAGAAAACTACAGTAAGAAAAACTAAATATGGTGAAAAATAAAACATGGGTAATAACTCGAAGGAAAAGCTAGCCTAAGCAAAGAATAGCAGAAGACCCGGGTCGAACCTGAAGAAAGAACTAGCCTAAACTTGAACAAAATAATCCTAACAATATACAAACAAAACATACAATGAAGAAAAACACATAATCCTACTAGAGTTAGCAACATCTAATTTAGGGGGTTCTAAGTTCACATATGTAAAAGGTCAGTTTTAATCAATTGAACATGGTACCTTCTGAATAAAGCCGGGTATATATCTTTCATGCATGGAGTGGTGCAGGACATGATCAAATAGTACGTCCGAACCCTTTTACTGCACCTATGATAGCGTACAGTCAGCAAGGGTTGCCCGTCTCCCCAACAATCTCTGAAACCGATTAACGTTCAGGGCATCAGGTTGACCAGATAAGGAGGTTTGAAAAACAATGCATATGCATGCAAAAATATAAATGAGAAATTTTATTAAGAACCAATGATGTTTTAAAATCTAGCCCTCTTCTTTAATTTTATAAACTAGTCCCCAGCAGAGTCGCCAGAAAATACTGTGGTGTTGAAAATTTAGGGGTTTTGAAAATGCTTCAAAAATATGGAGATTCAAAGATGTTTGAAAATTTCTTTAACACCTTTAAAGCCAAATTTTGAAAATCCATTTTTATTGAAAATAGAGTTGGCACTTAATTTTTAAGAAAAACTATAAAAAAAAAAATCAAAAATGGCTTACTGATCTTGAAAACGTTAACCACGGAAAAAGGGTTCGAGGGTTAAGGTACGAATCAGGGAAGTTATTAGGCACCCCGTTCGCCCAACCGTAAGGTTAGCCTCTACTAATCATTATTGGTTCTTTAATAAAATTTCTCAAATGCATGCAAATAAATAAAATAGAGGCAAATAGAGAATATCCAAAATCAAATATGAAAAATACATAACATATGTATATAGCACTCCAAATTAAAACAAATAAATTGGTAAAATTCTAAGTGCTAAAACATGCAATTTTTAACTAAAAAGATACATGGAACACTCCCACATGTATTATTCATAAAAAAATAACCTAATCTATTATATTTTAAATAAAAGAGTAAAAACATACTAGAAATTGTTAAAACTAGCTAAACATGGGTTGCTAACAAAAAACAAGCAAAATTATCCTGAACATGATTTCAAATAAAGAAACTAAAACATGCATATCATCAAAATGAACAAGGTTATCATTAACATGATAGAAAAAATAATAAAAAATGCATAAAAGATTCTATGATAAGAAAGTTACAAAAGAAGCTTATACTTAAAAAAAAAAGATTAGAAAATGCGATAAATTAAAGGGCAATCTAACTATTCATATTTTAAATTTTAAGCAAAGCAAAAGAAAAATAAAAAAAATAAAATGAACAAATGAGTTTCAATTATCAAAAGACTTTTTGTGATTTATTTTTGGTTTAATAACATGAAAGAAAAATAAGTGTTATAAAAAGAAAACAAAGTCATAAAAAAAAAAGAAGAAAATGGTGTTTTATACTAAACACTAACATTAAGAGAAAAGAAATACTAATCAAATTAATACTAAGAGAAAAAGAAAAAGAAATATTATAAGAAAATTTAAAGCTAGTAATGAGAAAAAAAATGTTAAAAGAAGAAACTATACTACTACAAAAAGAAGGAAAAGAAAATAGAGAATAAATATTAGTAAAGAAGCATTAAACTAGTATTATAAGTAAAGGAAAAGAAAAGAAAATGGTGCATTAAAAGAAAATCAAAACTATATTACAAGAAAAATAAAAGAAAAAGAAATAAAATATTACAAAGGAAAATTACACTACTGTTAAAGAAAATAAAATAAACTAGAACATTATTAAAGAAAATTAGACTAATTAAAGAAAAATAAAATAAAATAAAAAGCTAAAAAATTAAGCTAGTGCTAGAAAGATAAATTAAAATAACTAAGGAATGAAAATAAAATTACTACATTAAAGAGAAAGGAAAAGAAAAAAAAAATAAAATATACCAATGAATGAGATTGGGCTAATATTAAAAGGACAAAGAAATAAATTATAACTATTCAATTTAAATACGAAATGTAGTATTAATTACTACATTTACACAAATATAGGTGCATTATTATAGTAATTAGCAATATTATTAAGTTATAAATGTCAAAATATATTAGCACAAATTAATGGATACAAATAGAAATTACAAGGTATTAAGTGTGAGTATGAATGAATTAACAATTAAAGAAGTAAAGAAAACAACTAAATTATATGAAGTAAACAAGATTAATTACATGAATGGAAAGAGTAGGCAATTTAAAATAGAATTTTAACTCGATCACTCCAAAAGAAAGAAAATGAAGCTAGAAAGCTCAGGGATCCAAACGAGATACCTAAATCGTGGAATTCTCAAATTGGGGAATGCGCTTCAATCGTCGGATGGTGATTTCAAGCTAGTGCTTCAAATGTAGGTATTGGGAGTTTGGGACTCGGTATTTCGACAGGGTTTCGACGTCGGGGCTCGAAATTGCTCGGCGTCTCGACAAAGCTTCACTCACTAATCTCACCCTCAAAATTCTTTTTTTCAAAAACGTATCAGGGGTATGGTATTTATAGAGTTTATCAGTCAATGAGATGCTGCCACGTTTAAGGGACACATCAGGCCATTTGGAGTTGGCGGTCGCCACAATGCAAGTTGACGGTCGCCATGTTTTTGAAAGGTTCCACAAAGTTCTATGGCGGTCGCCATGATTGGAGTTGGCGGTTGCCACTTTGTGCTAGGGTTTCTACAAAATTCTATGGCGGTCGCTGTGATGGAAGTTAGCGGTCGCCTTACTTGGGCAGCAAGATTCGATGATTCGTCAATATTTCATTGGTTTGAACGTTGCGGGTTCAAATACCGAGTTTGGATCACTTTTCAAAAATTATACTAAGGCACTATTCCACCTATTTTCATCATTGAATTCACCTAAGATTAGGCGGGGTCAAATTGGGGTGTCTACAAACCCTCGCTCAAACATTAACACCACCACAAACCCAAGCCCATGTCAAAATCGAGTTCTTTTAAAAAAGATGTGTTCGTTCAAAGTTCAACGTTTAGGTTTTTGTACATTATTGTGGCCAAGGTAACATGTATAAAATATGATATAAACCACCATTCATAAATATACTCAACCTGCTATGATATCATAAGTAGAAGTTATGCTTGACAAAACAAGAAATATAACACAAATAGAACAATATAAGATACTATTATGAGATAACTTGCAAATTCCAGATTCATATGATCACATCTTAAAATACTTTAAAGGTATCAAACCTCAGTATTTTGTTACGACATTTGATGGGGTGCTAGACATACATGTTAGAAAACTTTTTTGCGAAGAAATCAAAGTTATGGGACGCTTCTAAATGTGAGATAAATACTGTTAAACAGAAAATATCCAAAAATAACACTGTTTGGGAAAAATGCCTCTTACGCAAATCCGTTCGACCAAATAACTTCAAATAAAATTTAAATAAATGATAACTTCAAAATCTAGCTTTGGACATCAAAATTACACTAAGGAATTATTTTTACATTTTTTAAAAATTCGGTCAAGTGTACTTTTTTCTGCCAACTTTGACACAATATCGTAAAAACGTTGTTTGGAAGAATAAAATTTATTTTTAGGTTCCATTAAAAATTACACATGTTAAAATCATCCCAAAAAAGCTCCAGTAAAAATAGGTTTTGATTGAAACTCTTTTTGTTTTTTTTGTAAATTCGGGAAAAGGAGAAAAGTGACTTTTTCTTTGATTTTAACTGTTAACATTTATTCCTTTATTTTCTAAAATTAAACCATAGTTCCATAGATGCAAACCACCCACAAAATTATAAATTTTGAAGAACTAGAATATGTATATAACGTATCTAACAAGTCAAAATAAGAATAAAGAAAAAGACAAATGTTCAACCCAATTGAATTTTAACTTGTTCTTAAATTTTATTCTTTATCAGTCTTTCATGGTTCTAAATTTTGTTTTTACTTCTTTTTATTAAAAGTTGTTTGAGAGGTGCTCGTAGAGAAGGAAAATAAAGTAGTAGGAGGTTTCTACCTTAGTGAGTCTTGACCAAAGATGAATTGACTTAGCTTTAGAATTTTCCTTCTTTCTCCTTCTTTCTTCTCCTTCTCCTCCTCCTTCTCTTTCTTTCTTTTTTCTTCTTCTTCCTCATTCTCCCTCTCACTCTCCCTTCCTTTCTATCTTCTTGATGAGTTGGCGTGTGTGAGGGGAGGGAAAAGCCTTATTTTATACTATAATTTGACTTGAAGGAGTTAATAGGGTGTTGTAATGGGAGACATATCCTTAAGAAGGGGGATATAACTTGAGAGAGTTTGAAAATGGAATGTAACTTGGATAGGAAGATGTATTGTGGATCTTATGAAGAGGACGTATCTTAAGGGAGTTAGGAGAATTAGGGCAGTGGAATGTACATTTAACTTGTACTAAATATTATAGTGATAAGAGGTTCGCTTAACTTATTAGTTAAAAAATAATATGATTACACATTTGATTATTCATGATAAATCCCATCAAGGGCGGTGGGGCCGTCTCTCTCACACTTTCTTTTATTTATTTATATATTTTATCATTACTATATATATAAAAATAAATTATTTTTTATTTATATGTGTATATATATCATCTTTATGTATTTATAAAAATTTAATTAAAGACTTCTATTTCGGCTAAAGAGATTTGGGCCTTGACCTTCTTCGGTTTTTTTTAAATAAAGATTTGGGCTTGAGTAATTTGGGCTTAAAAGAAATGATATTGGCCTTTCATTTAATTTTGGGCATTTAATGATCTTGAATTTTTAATAAATTTGAACCTTATTTGGTCTTAGGCCAAATGGAACTTGGGCTTTCAATTGATTTAGGCACCTTTTTTTGGTTTGGGCTTTTCTCTAATATGGGCCTCTTAATTTTGGTCATTCTTTAGTTTACGCCTTTTTCTATTTTTTAACACTTTTCTTTTTAGATTTTGGCCAAACTAGTTAGGTCTATAAAAAAAAATCTATTTCATGTATACTTCCTTACAATATATGATTTTATGAGTTACATATGAAATCACTACAACTATTATAGTCCTAATGTACTAAAAAAAATACAAGGTATTACAACTGCCACCCTTTTAGTATATATATAACATGAATATATATTATATATAAAGAGAATTTATGAGTTAACGTGACAAGGCTTTTAAATATTTGGGTTCTTTTTTTTACCCACAAATTACTTATCACGTTTTAATTAACGGCCACATCTTTAACTATTTTTTATTTTTTAAAATTTTTAAAAATAATTAGACATATACTTCAAATATATATACTAGCGTCGACCCGTGCTATGCACGGGATGAAGTAATATTGGCTAAATTACAGTAATGGTGTTGTAATGTATATTAATTATTTAAATATAATAAAATAAATTAAAAATATATATTCTCAAAGTGCAACCAACATTTGTCTTAAAATAAAGTCAACAAATAAATATGAATATTTTAATTAAATTGCAAATAACATATATCCAAAAATAAAACTATATTGTCGCTACACTCTACATATCCTAAGGATCGCCTACAAAAATAAAAATTATTACAGTTAATTTATTATAAGTATTTCAGCCCAAAGTTCTATTTTAACAAATTTTTTAAGCATTAGTTCCATAATAAATTTCTTTTTAGGATAAGTTCCATTTTTTAAATTACGGACCAGAATACCATCATTTCTCAAAATCCCGCTCGTTTTCGTTATTTGTGGGTATCGACTTGAAACAAGAATCCAAATATAACGAATTCAATATTCAAAACATAGGGTTTCCATTTCCGCATCTATTCTTCCTGGAAACACAATCTCAGCAACACGATAAGAACATAAAGAAATCGGGGGAGATGAGGATGAATTGCAAAAAATTAGGAACTCAAAAGCGCGACGTTGTTGTACGGGGTCAAGATATGGATCATCAATCATCCTCATTTTGTCTGCCCATTATTTGATTTTTAACAACCAGATAATTGATCATTTGTCAAACATTTCATCAACCAAGACGATTGAGGTTTGTTAATTCTCATTACAAATCGTGATTAGGTCTGAAAAAAGGAGATTTTACAGTAAAAGTAAGTACGAATAGAAAATACTCATTTTCTGCAAAGAATTTCGAGCTAGAATGACAAATCTTACTGTCATTAATCTGTTTTGTTACTCATTTACTATTCCCACATTTTAAAACTCATTTTAGGTTTGAAAAGGGGGGATTTCACCCAGTATATGTGGTTCCCTCAGATTATCATGCTGCAAAAATCCTTATTTCTCCACAGTATACTCATTTATAAGTTTGGTACAGGGTGATTTCACCCATATGTGATTTTCAATCATTACCATGATGCAAAATCATTTCCTCCAGTATACTCATGTATAAGTTTGGTAGGGGGTGATTTCACCCATATGTGTTTTACTGTAATTACCATGATGCAAATTCAATACCCATTTTCGAAAGGTTGGGCACAGTTGATTTCTTACCGTCATTACCATGATGCACAGTTGTTTATTTGTGCTTTGGTCCTCATTTTCAATTTTAATACTCATTTCACTCACATTATGTGATTTGCTGTCATTATGTTTGTTTTGATCCTCATTTTATGAGTTGTTATCCTCATTTCCTCTAGTATAGTCATTTGTACGTTTGAAATGGGAGGGTTTCACCCATATGTGTTTTATTGTAATTACCATGATGCAAAATCAATACCCATTTTCAAAAGGTTGGGCACAGTTGATTTTTTACTGTCATTTCCATGATGCACAGTTGTTTCTTTGTGCTTTGGTCCTCATCTCCAATTTTAATACTCATTTCACTCACGATATGTGGTTAGCTGTCATTATGTTTGTTTTGATCCTCATTTTATGAGTTGTTATCCTCATTTCCTCTAGTATACTCATTTGTACGTTTGAAATGTGGGGATTTCACCCATGTGTATTATTGCCAATTTCTTATTGCCAACAGTTAGAAGTATTAATCTATTGAATAAAATCAATGTAATAGAGAGCACCATTCTTAAATTTGGTCCTCATTTCTAATTTTAATGCTCATTTCTCCCATGATATGTGGTTTGCTATTATCTTGTTTGTTTTGATCATCATTTCAGTTTTATGTGTGCTTTCATCCTAATTTCCAATTATAATACTCCGTCTAACTCCAATAGATATTCTGGATGGTTTAGTTTATTGTGATTATAGTTGTGTGTGGTGTGATCCATTGCCCCTCATTGTATTCATTGATTGTGGTTCTCATTTTAATTGTGTGTTTTAACATGATTACATAATCATTTTAATTTTGATTATGTTTTGCAGATTTAATTATGTTTTGTAAGTATTATTTGTCTCTATTAATTATGCTTTATGTTTGCAATGAGGACTATGTGTGCTTGTGTTGAAATGTTATCCTCATTTACTAGTAAGAAAAGTTATGATTTGTGTAACTTGGATTTCCATATCCATTAAATGGTAATCAAATTTTCAACACATTGTTGTTTTGCAGATTTAAAGAATGGAACACGAAGGACGAAGATATCTCCAATGGGCAGTAAGAAAGATTTGAAAACAGAACCTAAGGACGAAATTGGTTACTACAAACCTTTTCGTTCCAATTTGGGAGTCATCATCAAACTCATGGCAACTATTAACCTACGAAAAGAACACATAAAGGCAATGCGGAAGACACCCTTCTAGTAATGCTTAACGCATTACGAAAGAAGAAGTTGCCCTACTCCAGGTGTCGAAAGTACAACGATGTGGTTGCCAAAATAATTTCCACATATGACCCATCAACTAAGAAGTTCATTTTCGAGAAACGAGCATTAGAATTTTCAAAAAGTGAATTAAAGTTGATCTTTGGAATAACGTGCAGAGAAGAAGCTATGTAATTGAAATCTAGATGCAATGAAACGTCAACATTCATCGAAAGGAGGAGAATACTTAAAAAGAGATTGTCGGGTCTTGCTATTAGAACAATATTGGAGCATGTTGTACATAAACGCATTGCAGAACATGTAGAGGATGTGGTCAGGACAGTGTGCCTGTACCTATTTTTGACACTATTTTTCCCAACCACTAGTACGACAGTGGAATTAGTGTATTTGAAGTATATAGAGGATTTAGAAATAATGATGCAATACAACTGGGTGGATGCGATACACAATGCATTAATGACATCCATCGAAACAAATTACCATACACCACACAAAGTCACCGGATGGGTCATGGCATTGTTGGTAAGAACATTTGACTCTTTCTAGTAATAAGGATTATGTTTTTCATTTAAAATTTGGATCCTCATTATCAGCTCTGCCATGAGAATTTCTAGTACTGTGAATTTTGAGAACTTGATTTATTTCACTGGATATGCAGAGTTTTTATCCTCATTTGTAGATATGTAATGAGGATTTGGAGTCCATAAATAAGGGTTTTGGTTTTTTGATCCTCATTATGCTCATTGTTTTTTAACATAGTTCACGACTCACATTTTTTCAAAACTCATTAGTCATCAATTTTATCCCATTTTGTTTAGTTCTACTAAATATTTAGTTGTTTCACCATTCATTTGAAAAATGCTGAAAATTAGTGTTATGAAGATAGTTGGGAAAATTTGCTCTGGCCAAATTCCGATCCTCATTTGCAGCTCAGTTGTGAGTACTCTTTTGAAAATTAGTGTGATGAGAATTAATGTTTGTTTTGTTAAAA
>JAOTRH010458213.1:0-29102 GCA_034768845.1 Heliamphora exappendiculata | reverse complement strand
TATCTTAAACGTGGGGAGAATTCAATGCATTTGATAATTGAAAACTCAAGACATAATTTGAGTTAGGGCCGGGAGTTCAGTCAGGATCTTTAGTGGACTAAGTTCTGGTTCGTACGAGAAAGAATCTAACTCGGGGACAGAGTTAGGGATATATTTTCTAATACGGTTAACCCAAGTCCTATACTTCATCGTGATCCCTCACGTAGCCCATTATACATACGGATATTTTTCTTATTGGTTTCAGCTATTATTTAATTTAATTAGAATGGCGATTTTGCCGCCGAAAACATTCAAGAATTAAATTAAATTGTTGGATGGCAGTTTTGGAATTTGGCACACCTAAGGATTATGGGAATAAATATATATCAAAGTGGCTAAAACCAAACCCTAATCCTACCCTAGCTGCTGCCCCCTCTCTCTCCTTTTGGCAATTTATTTTTGCTCTTTAGAGAGAAGTGTGAGGAGAAACCAAAGAGAAGAAAAAGATTTTGATCGGGATCGGTGCCCACTCGTCGAGATTGTCGTGTGCGTCGGGATATACGTGAGAAGATCGTTGGGTCGTCTCGGATCGTTGTTCGGTATCAAAGAAACTTGTTTAAGTTTCTTGAAAGTATATTTAATCATAAAATATCAGATTATTTTATTATTTTTCATGAAAATCGCACAACGTTGTTTTTTATGGTCACAACATCGTTTTTCAAACTTTTTCCGCTGCGTGGCTCTAACAAATTGCTCAAACAACATTCCCAAAAATGTTTCGAAAAATCAACAAAATTGGCCCCGAACCGCTGCCGACAAAGCTGGTGGTGGTGGTTGTTTTTGTCAAATTTTTAAAGCTGTTTTTTACTTATTTTTGCTATTATTTTTAATGCATAAATCTTACCGAAACTTACTAAAGAAAATTTTTTAAAACTGTTAAAAAATTACCACGATTAGTAGCCCATAAAACCCAAACTCACTGCTGGTGCCGCCGTATGTTCTTGAATATTCAACATGTTCTTAAATATTTTAAACAAATATTTAAAAATAAATAATAGCTATTATATCAAAACTTATGTCCCGTAAGCTTACAATCGATCTAGAAAAAACTTAAATGATCACGATCAATCCTCATGATTAAAAATTAATTATAATCATCATCCAAATTATTCAATCAAATATGAATAAAAAGATAATCATAAAATCGGGATTAAAATGCCTGCAAAACAAAGTTAATACCGTTCTAAATCTACCCGGCGCCTTGATAAATCGTAAATAAAAAACAAAACGGCTCTGATACCAATTATTGGAGGTAAAACTGTCAAGATCATTATTTTTGTAAACAATTTTCTATAAAAATATTTAGACGGGCAATTGCCGAAACAGGCTCCTGATAAAACTTTTGATGTCGAACGATCAAAATAAAAAATCATAGAACCACAATTAATTTTGAAGAATACCTTTTTGGTCAATTCTCCAACTACGATTTTGATTCTGAGTTGAAGCTCCCGTTAGACCTTTTACTATATTCTCTTATGCGATTCCTAAACGTAGTATGCGTTATATTCCTTCGAGCACTCGTACCAGTAGAACCTAGTTAGCTTTAGTCTTGAAAACAAGTAATGAATTTGGTTCAGCCTACTGGCATATGTATAGGACTATAGTAGAAACTTGTGGAGTAATTATGACAAAGATTTCTAGTGTAACGCAGATACGTATTTAGCAGTTTCTGCAAGTAAGAAAATCTCTCAGCGGTATCTATAATTATGAAAATCTTGCAGCGAATTTTGCAATTTTCATAAGACACTAAATTACAGTTCACACCACTAAAGAATTGTAATTTCACTCTAAGCCAGAATCTCAAGACCACCTTGCATTGAGCTCCAGTTATTAAATGTTTAAAATATCTCCATACGTTAATATTTTTGATACCTGCTAATTAAATTTAATTATTGACAATTTAATTTAATCAGCATGTTTAAATTTCTTAAACCCTTCCGCTTAACTTATTTGACCGCTGGATAATAAAACTCACCTGCAAGGTTTGGCCTGGTCAAAACTTATAAGTTTTCTTAAGGGGTATCATCAATCCCAATCATTCGAGACGTGGATTCCATCTATAATTAATATTCACTACTACAAAACAATTAAAACATTACGCTTTAAAAGCGTGATTTTAAGGTTATAATCACGTTTTTTCAAACGTGGTGTATGTGGCTGTCATATAAAGTCGAGACTTTTTATCACGCTTTTTGCGGGTAGTTAAAAACATAAAGAAAACGTGATTAAAAATAGAATTAGTGTGATTGTTAAAACTATAAAATTTTGATTTTGCATTATCGACTACACTTTTTGTGTGATAAAAACTGAAAAGTGTAATTAAACATAACGAAAAACGTAATTAAAAATAACTAAAAACGTGATTAAAATTAAAATTAGTGTGATTGTTAAGTCGATTTTGTATTATCGACCATACTTTTTGTACCTGATAAAAACTGAAATAGTGTGATAAAAAATATGGTTAAAAATAACCACTGCGCACTTAATGTTATTTCGAGTCTTTTTTCATCTATGATAACCCTGTCAATTAATACAATTCCTGACTCACAAATTCTAGCTAGCTTCAAATCTAAATTTCTATATATTTATTTCTGTTATATCCACAAAATATAAACGTGAAACATAAAACTAACTATAAAAAAGTATTTCCAACAGAATAAACTTTAAGTTCTAAATACAAGACGACAAAACAAATTACTATGGCTTTAATACAAGAATTCATTAAATTTTTAAAAAAATATATTCATATAACACTCAATAATCTTTTGATCAATTGTACCAAATTAAAAAAATACCTAATAATTTAAAATTTGTTACAATACAAATTGGGAGAATTCTTGCTAAAGAAAGGAGCAATTGTAATAACTCGTATCTTAGCAACCAAAGAAAAGACACGTATCACTCTTTAAAATAATATAATATTTGACAGTTCGTAGAAAATTTTAAAATAAAATTTTTGACAAATAATTTTAAATAAAATTTAAATTAGAATTTAAAATTCAAATTCACAAAATATCGATAATTATAAAATAACATTAAAAGGCTATTTTGAATTTTTGAGAATTTTTTGAATTTAAATTTTTACAGTTATTAAAAATGTCAGTAATTATTAAATCGCGACAAAAAATATTAAATAGATAAAAAATCTTAGTGAAAATTTTAACTATACAATAATTCATAAAAATACGTTAAAAAGTTATACATAAATTTTTAAATTCTTTTAAATTAAAAATTTTACATCAAAAATTTTTGTAAAGTATATTTGAATTTTATTGCATGCAAAAGGCCAGTTGTCTCACAGCTGCAAAACACATGCATGACGCCATATAAGAAGTTTGCTGCCAAGAGTGTATATAACACATATCATACATATATATATACACACACATTATACACAGTGAAGCCAAGCCAAACCGCCGAACCAACGCCACCACCACGAGTCCAACACTGTCATTCGCCACCACCGCCGTCACTTGCCACCGCCGATCACGACCGTCGTCGCCACCGGCGACTCCCCTGCCACCGATAGCCGCCAGCACCACCGTTTCTCTTTTTTCTCTCTCGGTAAATTCTCTCTCTCTCTCTCTCCCGTTTCCCTTTTCTCCACCATAGCCACCATGACGCCACCACAGCCACCGGAGACCACCACCACCACCTTTAATGAACTTAATTTTCATAATCTGTACGCACTTGGTTACCACTTTGTACGTTATTATCTCCTGATCATCAATGTTCACTACCCTTCCGACAACTTAATGCTGCTAATGAACGGTTCCGATCGTTGGTAACTACTTGAGAGGATCCAAATTGAAATATTTTTGTTTCATAAATTTTATTAACAAACTATTTTTCGAATTTATTTTTAACTTGTCAAAAACATGATCCGAGCTGTTGAGTGTGTACTGTTCGCTGATTAGATCAACTTATTTTTTTATTTTGATCAATTTTAAGATTAAGTTATTTGGTTAACAGAAAAAAAAAGATAAAAAAAACAACAAAACGTTCTGGAGGTTGAAGATAATACTATTCACCGGGTTTGTTTGTTTAGTTTAATTAGCTTATTGTTTAATTATTTATTTATTTCATGAATTTTTTAAAATTTTGAAAGTAATGAAAAGTATAAGAAAAATACAATTTTAAAGTATTTTTATATTGCAGGAGCTACATAATAAATCAAGCAAATAATATACTTTTAATTAGATTTTGATAAAGTACCTTAAAATAATTAAAATAATATACTAGTGATTAACAAAGGTTTAAAAATAAATAAGATTTATTAAGTAAATAAAATCTTTAACTAAATTACGCACGAAAATTAGTATTCCACACTTACGTGTAGATGTGATTTTTTGCTAGGCCACGAGATCTTGTTACAAAAGAATTAGGAATTTTAGGATCAAGAATAAAGAGAGAGTTTGTCACACCTAAGTCAATGTGAGAGTGCTTAAATATTATTCTGTATATAAATGCATGAATTATGCTTTAAATTGCTTTATATCCATATTTTAAAGTATGAAAAATTGTGATAGCATGATCTTCTATTTAAATTCTATTATATTTCTAAACATGCTATCATAATCTTTTGAAAAGCATATGGTTGTGATATAAACGTTTTGATAAATGTCATTGATATTATGAGATATTAATCCAAAGCGCCAAGTTACAAGGGTTTTCGGCCTTTTATATCCCGTTAGGGGAGGTTGCCCAATCATGGGTGTTGGTTCTCCTTATGGAGGAGGTTTGCTGTTGAACGTTGGTTTTTACCTTAAAGGCGTTGCGGGCTAAGTCCTGGACAGCACATACCACTCGTGCTTGGTAGAGGGTGACCCTCATTCCATCACGTTGCCATCCGTGCATTGAGAATTGAGGTTACGGTATCTCGATCGTGAGGTGGACGACTACTTGGTCACTGTTGGGTATGAGTTATGAATGAGACATGATTATTTTGAATTGTAGCGGCTATGCCAGGAAGTTTACTTATGATTTATGAAACAGTGAATTCAATAAATTGTGACTGATGAGCATAAATGATACATTTGCAAAGCATGAGAAAATTTTTACAATTTATGAGATGTTGTGGAAAGTAAATGTTGTATTTTATATCTCTGGTGAAAAACATGATATTTTTGTATCCCTAAATAAAATGACTATTTTCTATCTTGTTCATTATAATACTAAATGTACTCTCCTGTAACATTTCTGGTTGCAGATAGCAGGGATGGCTAGAGTTGGTCTACCACAGTTGTTGGGTCCGTAGACTCAGACTCGCCGCCAAGTGTCTTTTTGCTTAAATCTTTAGTAATCAGGATCAGAAGTGAGAATTTTTTGAATGTGTGGAAACAAACGTATCAATGATATGTACAGCTGCTTTGATATTATGCATAGATAATTACAGTTTGACTAATACAATTATTCTTTAACTGTGTTTATATCACATTAAGTTTCGGCCCTAGAGAGGGGGGTGTGACAGCAACAATTCCAACAAATCCATCACTTGAACCAGTGTTGAGAAGAAAAATGCTAGCCGCACTCTGGAATCTGCAAGTTAGTCTAATTCATAAAATAAAATTAGCAGAGAACAAAAAAGTAGTAAGCAAGTTGCTCAAAATTTGAAAAAATAAGCAATTACTGTATCCCCAAAATCATATATTCTCATATAGGACCAGAAAGTTAGAAATCTTATGCACAAATTGTCACGACCTAAAACCCGAGGCACGTGATCCCCACATTAAAATCCGTTCTCCCTATGACTAGAACTTCTCTTATGATATTCTCTCGAATTGTTTAACCCATTTTAAAAGGAATAACTCCCAGATCTATAAAATAACTAAGAATAAAATTTATAAATTTTGACAGAGTTTTTTCTTTTTTTTTTTAGACTATTCCAAATTTTTAAAAACCTATTAAATTCAAATAACAATCTATACTCAGGCACATGCTGAATTTCAACTCACAATCACAATGCAAACTAATTAATGACTACTATTTTCACTTCAATATATTTTCTTCTTTCAACTCCATCAAATACTCAATACAATTACTATTATTTTAGAAAATAGAAAACATCAACAAGACTGTAAACGGACCAAAGAATTCTTTTTTGAAATTTTGGTCACACAAACTAAAAAATAGAAGGATTCCAAACAAGAAGATTGATAATTTAGTGTCAGAGTTTTCATCACCCTACCTTGGTATATAGATTGAGAATTCACACCATTGACAGAGTTAAGTCATAATAATAAAGTGGACCTGCAGCAATAGAAGTCATGCTTAGAGATGCTACTACTCTCCACATCTATAATTTGATAAAATTCTTACTATTGTATCTGTGTTTGCAACAATTTTACCTTGCCACTAATTTTTTCTAAAAGCAATATGTGAATTGCTTCTATTAAGATCATCTTTCACTATACCTTTCTTGACCTAATAATGTATTCAAAATATATTAAAATTATAAGTTCCATTATTTGGCAATCAATCATGCTAACAATAACCTTGTGCACACAAATTTTTCTTCAATCAAGACTCATCAAAGGAACCTACATAAGATGTACTAATAATGATAATAACAACAAAGAATAAAGAATAGAAAAGACGAGGATAGCTAGTGGAACCAAATTCATGAGTAGCTGATTAAATTGTCTGTGGTGATTCCATGATTCCAAAAGAAACAAATGAAAACCAACAAAGAAGAAGAAGAAGAAGAAGAAGAAGAAGAAAGGGGTAGCTGGAGGAACCAAATTCATGTGTAGCTGATTGAATGGTGCTGGTGGCGATTCAAAAGAACAAATGAAAACCATCTTCATGAAAAGAATGGTTCTAAGGACCTCAGATCAAATATATTTTAGAAGAAAATTCATACCACAACTAACTATATCTGCAACAATACTTGAACGCAAACCATCCAATGCACAACCTCAATCACCAGAAGGGAGAACAAACAATGGTATGGAAACCACTTTCGCTGGAAATGTAATTTGACCTAAAATGAGAAAGTGAAGCGAGAATTGAATCTGGATCAATCGAAAGTTCATTAGAAATTAACAGAATTTTATTTATCAATATAATTTATGATTTCATCTAAGCATAATTTATCAATTATGTGAGTAAATTGTCGGATATATAAACTTATGCGAGTCTGCTGGCATTTCCTGAGGAACGTCAAAAAGTTTCCTGCAAGTTTCTCCGAAGTTTCTAAAACATTTCTGGTGATTTCCGCAGTAATCTTAAATGTCTCATCCAAGCATTAGAAATGAGATTTAAATGAAATACGTATTAGCCCCCCGCTCCCCGCCCCTGTAAAAAAGAGAGAGAGTAAGCTTTGTAATTGCAAGAAATGCAAAGGATTTATAAGTGAATAAGAGGCCCAAGTTCTTATTCGAATTCTTATATCAAATAATTTCTTAACACTTTCTATCAACTATCACTACGACAGCAAACGAGGCCCAAAGGATGGAATTACAGAGTATATTCTCAAAAGGACCATATACATGCTTGTACTTTAGTTGTCGATAGGAATCAAGATTTGAACATAGGACCTGAACTCCATGTAACAACCATCACATTTAAACACAGCCCAAAATGCATTCACTTAGATGGCTTACAAACCCTAGGTCGTGTGAAGGTAGTGCCAAGACAAACGAATAAGTTACAGCTTGTCAAACAAATAAGTTACAGCTTTCATTAATAGCTTAGGCCTTTAAATGCTTATCAAAACAAAACAAAACAGAAATAGAGCTTGAGATTTTAGAAGAGATGGTCATTAACATTCCTGTAACCTGTCATGACATTATTACAATAATAGATAAAGATCTCACTTACAAAATTAAAAAGATCTCAGTTTATATTTAAAGCGGAATTAAAAAAACAAGAAAAATTTTTAATCTCAATTTATCAAATAAACTGAGATTATATGTATTTTTAATCTCACTTATTAAAAATATAAAATAATAATTAAAATTTTAATATCAATTGTTTTTATAAATGAAATTACAAATATGTGAGAAAAAAAATTTTGTATCCCACTCCCGGATACATCTAGAGTCTGTATCCCACACATACTGAGGTTACCCTTCCCTCTCTCACACGAACACAATTCTCATCTCACATACTGAGATTTGGCATAGGCGCTTCCCTCACGAACACGATTCTCGATTCCCATCTCACATACTGAGATTAGGCATAACTGCTTTCCTCTCTCACACGATTCTCATATCACATACTGAGATTAAGCATAAGCCCGTCCCTCTCTCACACGAACACGATTCTCATCTCAAGCTAGCCCTAACGCTCTTTGCCTCTCATCTTCTCCATAGTCTCAGGCTTCTCAATCCGGCGCTCATGCCACCGCCGATTGCCATCGTCGCTCACACCACCGCCGATTCCCGTTCTTGCTCACGCCAATATCTTCACTCGCCACTGCCTCTCACACCACCGTCCCACTGATTTCCACCGCCGCTCGCCACCACTCGACCACACCACCAGTAATCCGACCGTCGCTCGCCACCACTCTCATAGTAACTCTCCCATTTGATTTCACAGTCATCGGTAAAGTCTCTTTCTCTTTCTCTTACTGCCACAGCCATCTGGGGCTTAAATCAATCCTTTTGGCTTTAACTCAGAGTAATCGGTAAAGTGGACATCATCTTGATGCTTTATTGGAGGAGATTCCATAGTCATTATTTATTGTGTTAAAGAGTTAACTGTGCTCAATTTCATTGAGGATTTATTACCTTTTGGTCAAATTAACTGCATTGTTTAGCTAATCATTTGTGAATTAGCAAAATGCACATGTAGAAAATCTACTTTGAAGAACAAGTTCAGAATTTTGGTGTAATGTGATAATCCTTTATGCAATTTTGTCGCCTGGTGGTTGGATGTGAGATCCTGACCTGCTTTTTTTGGGCGTTTCTGAACGCGCGTTATGTGTTTTCGTTGCAGCATGTTTTTACTGCTTTTGATGCATGATCGGGCTTAGATATGCATGCGGGGTAGGTTCCTGAGGCCGTGAGCCATTGTGGGGCGAATCTTGAAAATTTTCAAAAAAAGATATTTTGGAGACCTATAAATATCTGGAGTTAGATATTTTTAAAAACATATTTTTTAAAACTTCTTCAGTAAGTTTCTTATTTTCTCTCTGCCTTCTCTCTAAGTTCTCGGGGGCCCAGGGCTCGATTTCTAACGATCCAACAGTGGATCCTTGCTTTTGGCGTCGTGGGCTACGCATCCATCTGGTCAGATTTCAGTTTCAGCGAAGCTCAATTTTGCACGTGGTTCGAGGCGTTGAGTTTTAAAAGTCACCGAGATAGGATTCTAGACCGTACTGCTGTATAAGGGTGCTATGGGTAAACGTGGGTGTTTTAAATGGGTAGATTGTTGTTGATATGCGTTTGTTTCAAAGTTAGATTTTGGGCTTAAAGCCTATTTTTCGATGCTTTCGTGGATGGAATCGGGTGCCGGGTGTTTCTATGGTGGTCTTGGTGTTAGGCCTAGGCCTGTGGATGTTTGTGGGTGTTAAATTGGTGTTTGGAAGCTTCGATTCAGGGGTTTGGAGGTTGAACCCGTAGCTCAGAATCAGTTTCTAGGTGGGTTCAATCGACTGAACTCATAGGTTCAGTCGACTGGATTGGTGTTCTTGAGGTTCAGTCGACTGGACAGTGCTTCTGGGCGTTTGGTGATTTTTCAGTGTGTTTTTCAGTCGACTGAAGCTGTGGGCTGATGGTTTGTGGTTGTGGGTTGTTTTTTTGGTTTCCAATTGGTGTCCTATGGTATTCAATTGATTAATTTATAGAAATTTCTTGATTTAAATACCCGTGGATTCCTTTTGAGGTTTAGTTGGTTGTGTGGTGATTTAAATACCTGTGATGGCCGTGTTGGGAGTGTTTGGGCTAGTAGTGGTCGTGTGGGTTATCCCGTGAGTGGATGCTGGCTTTCGTGACAGGTGGCGTCGTGGTGTGAGGTTATATGTGGCTATGTGCTTTTATAACTAGTTTGTACATTTATAACTTTGTTTATTTATGTACGAAATACGTAAATGAATTACGTGGTTGTAATATCAATCGTTATGTGTAATGTGGTTTATGCTTTAAAAACTAGAGTTTTATAGGCATATGACGTGATTTGTGAAACGTCGTGTTAATACATGGTTATATGCTTTAAATTCTGGTTTAGGTTTGCATATGTGTATGATATAGATTAGATAAATCTGTGATCCAATAGATGTAAAATCCTGGTTGATGATGCACGTGTGCATGTGGGTGTATGAGGTAGGCTGTGCAAGCTAGTGAACGAGGTAGGCTACGAAAGCTGGTGTATTTGGGGGCTGCAATCCTTTGGTGAAAGTCCGAGAAGATGCATTAGTTGGGACTGCGGTCCTACGGTAAAAGTCCGTGAAGATGTGTTGCGTGGGTTGCGTGCATGGTGTAGGGGTGTGTGTGTGTGCGATATCTGAAGGCTGAAACGAGGTCTTGAAGAGGCACGTGTTCATGGATTGCATGTATTGCATTTTGGGACGGATAGACCAATTTTCTTAAAAATTATATTATCGGCCTACGGGAGTCGAAATACTGTATTATCGGCCCACGGGAGTCGTAATACTTGAATCGTTTTTAGGGCTCTAGTGAGTCGACAAATGGTTTTTATTCTCGCTTTTCCTTGCATGTGAAAATAGTTTTCTGGCTTTGGTGAGTCGCGATCTAAAACTGTTTTGAAATTATTTTAATGGATTGAAAGAGAGTCAAAAATTGCACTTCGTTTATCGAGCATATTTAGCTTATATCGCATGTGTTGTTTAGAATCTACTGAGTTTTAGCTCAAGATGTGGGATTTTTCTTTTTTCTTCACGTACCGATCACGGAGGTTGATCTACAGGTGCTGAAGAGATGAAAGAGCTATAGTATTCCTTTTTGTTAGTTTTGTGACATGTTTGCTTATAACATGTCTTTCGGGCGTTGGAGCCGCGTAATGTTGCCATTCGGCATTTATATACAATGCATGTATGGTTTATTTTTAGAGTATATTCTCGGGTTGAGTATCTTGTATGGTTATTTATGGGTATTTCATGTGGCCCGGAGTTTGGGGTGTGACATTAGATGATTAGTTATTTTCACTGTTTGTTTCATATTACCTCGATTTGGGACAATATATGATGAAAAGATTGGATATAAAATGAAAAATTAATAAGGAGGCCAGGCAATTTGAGAATGATTCAACAGCTTGTATTGACACAATCCTTTTTTTCTTTTTAATTCATTTTTTCATGCCTATTCCTTTTTTTTTGGAAGGGGGGGGGGGGGGGGGGTGGGGGTAAGTAGGTTCATGTACAAGCTTGCAATGTACTATCTCCATGGAAATGATACAAGTCTAGTCAATTCATAACACATCCATAGGATAAACAAGATCTTATGAAGGATTGCAAGCTGATATCAACGTATAAAGGAGCAGATGGTTCTCCTAAGAACACAGAAAATCGAGCTTCGCTGAAACTAGACAACACATGCAATATAAGCTAAACATGTTAGGAAAATGAGGTGCAGTTTTAGACTCTCTTTCAAGCCTTTTAAATAATTTTCACATGCAAACGGGAAAGCGAGAATATAAACTATCTTTTGACTTATTCACAGGAGCCTTGAAAACAATTGAAAAAGGATTTTTAGATCGCGATTCACATGACTCTTACAATAGTTTGAAAATTGGTATATCCGTCCCACAATGCAGTTTATGCAATTCATGTAACTTCTTGGACTTCCACCGAAGGACCACAACCCTCATTTATGCAACGCACATAACTCATGCAATGCACACAACGCACACAACCTATGCAATACACATCTTCATGGACTTTCACCGTAGGACCATCATTCTCCCTCATATGCATATCTTTACGGATTTTCACCGAGGGACAAAAATTTGCCCCGCATATGCAATATAGATACAAATCTATGAATCAATAGGCATCTCAACCCATGCCTAAACCATGGGATAAAACCGTACAATGACATCACATTGGAGTGGGCGACCACCATGTTGAAAGGGAACCGTACAATGACATCACCTTGTTGACCCGGCGACCTCCGTGTCAATCTAAATTCAAGTCACGACCGCCATGTCAAAAGGTGGCGGGCATGTGTCAGTTTGTGGATTTTAAAGTTTATATAAAATTTTACATTTGTATGATGCAGTATGAGCAGTGAGTACAATGTAAATCATACAGTAGACTAATAAGCAGATAATAAAACGGCACAAAGGCCTCAAAAATGCATAAACAGTTGTATAATGTACCAAAATGTAAAATTGGGGCAGCTAGGCCCAAAACAGGGGCGCGCAGGCCCATAAGTGTATCAAACTGCGGCACGCAGGCCCATCAAAATAAAATCATAAAATAAAGCTGGGGGGACTCTCTCTCTTTCTCTCACTGATGTCTAGGGTGGACCCGACGGGAGGAAGGACCAGCCTCGTCCAAACTGATGTCATCAAAAAGCCTCTCCAAGTCATCGCCGTCACTACTAGAGGAAGAGGACACGACTTTGGATGGGCTCTATGCAGATGAGACGGATCCTCTAGAGCGAGCACGGGAAGACGCACGAGATCCCCAACCTCGGGTAAGAGCTAAAATCGGAGCTGGAGCAGGAGCAGGGGTAGAATAGCAGCAGCTACAAGAGGCTATCAAAAGAGATAAGAAAATAAAAAAGCAGTAAAAAGGAGAACAAAGAGATCAAAAAGACAAACACTCACCGGTCGAGGAACAAAAGGAACCCTAACTGCACGCAGAGCAGCATCCTGCTGGTGGACAAGGGTCCGTAGGCCGCTCACCACCAGCATGAGATGGTCCAACCAAACCTGATTTGTCTATTAAGAAATAATACAAAACTGAGCAGTCTACAAATAAAGAAGGACGAAATGGAAATAGTGAGAAAAGAGTCAAACCTGGGCATGCTCTAACCGAAACTCCGGGGCAAGAGGAACCGGGATAGGAATATCAAAAGGATACCCATCTATGAATGAAAATACGGTCTAGGGTATCTCGACACTCCTAACCCTAGCACCACCAGCTGGACTAGCGTCAACAACAGCAAGACCAGCATCAGCAGCTGTAGTAGCACTAGCACCAGCAGCCTCCAGAGCCGATCCCCTCCACCTGTCGCCAGGGCCAGCTGGGCCAGGACCTAAGGGACCCATCAGGTGAGCTCAGGCCCAGGCTATGTTGTCCCCTTCCGCCACTAGCAGCTCTGAAACTGGGGTCCCCACCGTCTCCAACAGCAAGTCGACGCGGTCTATATGATCAGTCTGGCACATGCAGGCTAGAGGAACCACCGGTATCCTGAAGTGATCAAGGCTGAACGACTGACGGACCACTCGCTCACCGAGATAATACTCCCTATCAAATGGACCCTATAGCAGGATTCGCCTAGAAGCGATATCCCTGCTGCGCATCAGATCTGTGTTGGCCCGATCCTCTACTCCTCGCCAGACATCCCAGTGAACCTATAGTAATTTAAAGAATAGTGCAAGAAAAAAATAGTAAGCAGTGAATACAGTATAGTATAATGACCAGTGTACAGAATACAGCGATCAGTATGCAGAATAAAGGTGTACAGTATAGAGAACAGCGCAAAAAATAGTAAAAATGGTACTTGCTTGGGAGTCAACCGGTCCAAGGAGACTCGAAAGCGGTCAATGTCCTTCCCTCCAACCTTCTTCCTCTTTAGCCCTCGGGACATCGGGCTGCTCGTGGAATAACCAGGGGGTCTGCTGCGGAGTTTGCCGGGACATAAAACCCGAGGAACTCGGAAGTCCACAGCTGGAAAGAGGAAGGTGTCAATCAGTAAATAATGGATAACAAAAGAATAGAAATGAATGGAAAAATGCAGAAACTAAATCATACCTCCCAGACCCTCCAGTATCCCCCGATGTTAAGCTCCTGGAGGAACCAAGTTAATGTCCGCATGAATCCATAGAGGGTGGCAAGAGCAGCTCCTCCCCAGTCGAATGAAGCAACCCGGTCCAAAAGAATGAGGACACCAAGGTAATGCAGATGAATGGTATTCTCCTTGTTTGAAAATAAGGAGGTACCAAACATATACATCAAAAAGCCCCGGCCAACCCACTCGAAGTGGCGAGGCTCAAATCAGTGGAAGTGGTCGGAGCGCTCGAAGAACCAGGTGTATCGAACTCGGTCTCTATCCATATGAGTAGGAATTACTCCAAGAAAATACAGCAGCACATCAGCAGAGCGGCCGATGGTCGGATCAAATGGGATGGGTGCTCCTCCGACTCGGATACCGATAATCAGCGCAAAGTCGAGAGGCATCAGAGTAGACTCGAAAGGAGAAAAATGAAAGGTATTGGTGGTATCCCACCACTGCTCGGCAAGGGTCGTGAGCCAAACCAGGTCATTACTCGTCCTACCCTCAAGGAGTATGAAACGAGCAAAACCAGAAGCATCAACGAACGCCCGGCTAGGAGCGGGGAGGACATTATACCACTCCAATACCTCCCCAGAGGCAGAATCTCTGAAACCTCTAATAAGATGACTAACCTAGGTTCGTGTGTAAGTGATGATCCTTTAGTTCTTTTAAAAGCTCTAGAAAAAGGCTAGGCACTAAAACCCTAGGTTCGTGTGTAAGTGACGACCCTTCGATTCTTTCAAAAACCCTAGAAAAAGACTAGGCACCCAAATCCTAGGTTCGTGTATAAGTGACGACCTTTCGGTTCCTTTAAAGCCCTAGAAAAAGACTAAGCACCCCAACTCTAGGTTCGTGTGTAAGTGACGATCTTTCGGTTCTTTCAAAAATCCTAGAAAAAGACTAGGCACCAAAACCCTAGGTTCGTGTGTAAGTGACAACCTTTCAATTCTTTCAAAAGCCCTAGAAAAAGATTAGGCACCCAAACCCTAGGTTCGTGTGTAAGTGACGACCCTTTAGTTCTTTCAAAAGCCCTTTAAAAGACTAGGCACCCAAACTCTTGGTTATTATGTAAGTGATGACCCTTCGATTCTTTTAAAACCCTAAAAAAAGATTAGGCACCATAACCCTAGGTTCGTGTGTAAGTGACGATCCTACAATTCTTTCTAAAGCCCTAGAAAAAAACTAGGCACCCAAACCCTAGGTTTGTATGTAAGTGATGACCCTTCGGTTCCATTAAAGCCCTAAAAAAAGACTAGGCACCCAAACCCAAGATTCGTGTGTAAGTGATGACCCTTCGGTTCTTTCAAAAGCCCTTGAAAAAGATTAGGCATCCTAACCCTAGGTTCGTGTATAAGTAACGACCATTCGGTTCTTTTAAAAGCCCTAGAAACAAACTAGGCACCATAACCCTAGATTCATGTGTTAGTGACGACCCTTCGGCTCCTTTAAAACTCTAGAAAAAGACTAGACACCATAACCCTAGGTTCGTGTGTAAGTGATGATCATTTGATTCTTTCAAAAGTCCTAGAAAAAGACTAGGCACCCAAATCCTAGGTTCGTGTGTAAGTGACAACCCTTTAGTTCTTTCAAAAGCCCTATAAAAAGACTAGGCACCTTAACCCTAGGTTCGTGTGTAAGTGACGACTTTTTTATTCTTTTAAAAGCCCTAGAAACATACTAGGCACCCTAACCGTAGGTTCGTGTGTAAGTGACGACCCTTCGGTTCTTTCAGAATCCATAAAAAAAGACTAGGCACCCTAACCCTAGGTTTGTGTGTAAGTGACGACCCTTTGGTTCTTTCAAAAGCCCTAGAAACAGACTAGGCACCCTAACCCTAGGTTCGTGTGTAAGTGACGACCCTTCAATTTTTTCAAAAGCCCTAGGAATAGACTAGGCATCCTAAAAGCCCTAGAAAATGACTAGGCACTCAAACCTAGGTTCGTGTGTATGTGACGACCCTTCGATTCCTTCAAAATCGTAGGAAAAGACTAGGCACGCTAACCCTAGGTTCGTGTGTGAGTGACAACCTTTCGGTTCTTTCAAAATCCCAAGTCTTAGGTTTGTGTAAGTGACAACCCTTTGATTCTTTCAAAAGCCCTAGAAAAAGACTACGCACCCAAATCCTAGGTTCGTGTGTATGTGACGACCCTTCGATTCCTTTAAAACTCTAGAAAAAGATTAGGCATCCTAATCCTCGGTTCGTATGTAAGTGACGATCCTTTTATTTTTGCACACCCTAGTAAAAAATTGTAAATCCTAAACCCTGGTATGCAAGGCAGATCTCTACATTTTTGTGTTAAATATATATAAAATAAAAGAAAAATAATAATAATAAAAAATAGAGGCAAAAAAAATCTTCCTTTAATGCTGGTATTTTTGTCCCATTTGTCCTAATTTTCTTTAATTTCTACGATTTTCATAAATTTTTTAAGAATTATCTCAAATTTGTTTCTCATTTTCTAGGATTTTCTTAAAATTTCTAGAATTATTTGAAAATTGTTTCTCAATTAATATGATTTTTTTTAAAATTTTCTCAACTTTTTAGGATTTTCTAAAACTTTTTAGAATTTTTTAATATTTTTCTAGAATTTTTCTAAAAATTTGCCCAAACTTTCTACAATTTTCCTTGATTTTCTAAAAAAATTTCCAGATTTTTTTCAAAATTTTTTAGAATTTTTCTAAAGAAATTTTTTTTAAAAGTTTTTTCCAAAATTTTCTAGGTTTGTTCTAGAAATTTTCTAAAAAAACCAAAAAACAAAAAAGTTTTCTAAGATTGTTCAAATTTTTTTAGAAACAAAAAAAAGAAAAATCTACCCCTTAGTTTATGTTTTTCCTAAAAATAAGATAAATTTTTTTTCAACCCTTTACTTTTCGTGATAAAATAAATTGCCTCTCTTATTGTTTGTTCAAATCCTAGTGTCCCTACCATTTTAAACTCCATTGCATAGGTACCTAAAGCTAAGTTTTACATATTCAAATCTCAAAAATCCTGCACAGGTCATCACAACAATCATTATCATAATTGAAATCATCATATCATATAGGGAATCCTAGGTATGCGTCTACGTTTGTTATGTCATAAAAACATGTTTTGAATGTGAAACAGTTGGGATAGGTAACCTATCGAAGGTCGCTGACAAGAGATGTCATGGTCAGGCTCCCACAAAAGAACGTCAGCAGCGATGGAATCGGTAGGAGGCTCGTAGCGTCTCATCACGCGGTATACTATGTGATGAGGGACCGGATCATAAGTATGTGGGTCAAAAGGTGCTGGATCACCCTCTCCAGCATTTGTTGCCGCCTGTGCCTCAGCAGCAGCCTGTGCCTCCTCCTTCGCTGCCTGGCGAGAAGCACGCTCTGCCTCAAGCAGGAGAGCATCCAATGCAGCGCCAAGCTGTGAGACCCTGTACCGTTTCATTTTGTTTATATAGGCATTTTTGGTGTTTTGACACCTTTTCAGCATTTTTGCTTTAATATGCGTATATGTGTTTTGATGCTTGTTTTGGTTTAAATAAGCATGCGGAGTTGGTTCCGGGGGCTTCCGGGAGTTACAATGCAAATTTTAAAAATTAAAAAAAAAAGATATTTTGGAGACCTATAAATATCACGAGTTAGATATTTTCAAAAAGATATTTTTCAAAACTTAGCTTCTAAGTTTTTTTTTTCTCTCCACCTTCTCTCTAACTTCTCGGGGGCCCAGGGCTTGATTTTTGACAGATCAACAGCCGATCCATGGTATAGGCATCGCGCTGTATGCATCCATTTGGATGAAATTCAATTTCGACGAAACTCGATTTTACACGCGGATCGAGAAATTATATTTTTGGAATGAGACGTCAGGTTTTTTACCAAGCGAGGTAGGATATCAGATTCTATTGCTATATAAGGGTACTATATGTAATCTTATGATGTTTCACCGTGTTAAATGCATAAAAACGTGGTTTATGTTCGAGAAAACAAGTTTTTAGTTTTAAAATTGTTTTTTGTCGTTTCGGTTGAATGATTTCGGGCTTTGATAGTTTATATTGAAGCTAGATGGTTGTTTTGGGTTTGGATATGCTCGTGAGTTTTGAAAAGTATGTTTGGAGGCTTGATTTTAGGGTATATACATGTTTTGGGGCTGAAAAATCTGTTTTGTTTTCAAAGAAACCGAGACTAGTGTGTGACGGATCGATTGGTCTTTTAATCGATGGATCGGTCTGGACGATTTCAAAAAAATTTGTTTTTCAAAAATCAATGTATCTCCCTCATTTGGACTCGAAATGGGGTCGTTCTTGTACTCATGTTGAAGCCCCAGAAGTTCTCTTTCCAATGACACATATCTGACATTAAAATTATTTTTGTAGAAAAAGTTATGACCAAAATAGTGAGGGTGTGTCAAGTTTTTCAAACCGTTTTTCACCCATTTTTGGTCGAATGTTTGGGAAGGGTTGTTTCTCACCCTTGTCGGAACTTTTTGCCAAATTCTATGTCCCTTGGGGGTTGTGGTGTCTTCGTGGGCATCGTGGGTTTGTGTTGGACGTTAGTGTTTTGGAGGTTTAGAGCTAACCTTTGCGATTGCGTCTCATCTTTGAAATTTTTTTTGGTTTGATCTCCGTGTTAATGGATGGATCTATGTGTTTTTTTGGCTCGATCTCCATGTTGATGGATGGATCTTTGTACAGATGTAGAAATGTTTTGGATTTGGTAAAATGATTATTTAGATGTACCGGGATAGCGGGTATTGGCACGAGTTGCCCTTGGTGTAAGTCCGAAAACGTGCGCAGCGTAGGTGCTCTGTACGTTCGGGATAGTCCCCGTAAATTGAGTGGTTGGGTGCTATGTACCCTCGGGTTTTGGGCCCGTAGATTGAGTGGTTACATTGTGGTACTCCGTATAGAACCTGCGTGTATCTAACCGGTTCTATGTTGTATGGGAATTAGATACTGGACATGGGTCTATCGTTGTTACCTCTGTCGTGTGACAGAGTCGGTACATAGGATCTCATTTTATCTTTTCTCCTCGGCTGCGGTCCGAGTGGAGCGAACTATTTTTATCCTGTTTTCCTCGGTTGTGCGATAAGAGTGGAAAACAACGTTTTGATTACAGTTTTGTTTAACTGTTGCTTGCATTAGTTATAATACTTGGTTTTTCTTGTTATTGAGTTAGCTCCCACCATATGATTGCATATCCTGCTTTACAACTTTATAGTCTGTTTTTATTGGGCTTCAGCTCACGGGTGGGATTTTCTGTATAAAACCTTTTTCAGGTGATGATATGCATGTTGATCTAGAGTAGATCCTATGGTGCCCGTGACAACCGATGATGGACGACTTTAATTGTTTTTATTTTTGGTTTGCCTGTTCCTGAATGCCAGATTTGTACGCCATAAGGCGATATACTTATGCATGTGATACAGGATGTTTACTGTTTATGAGAGATGCATATTGGGTTTTCTTTTGATTTCAACAGGTGGATTTG
This sequence comes from Heliamphora exappendiculata, assembly GCA_034768845.1. Classification (NCBI taxonomy): domain Eukaryota; kingdom Viridiplantae; phylum Streptophyta; class Magnoliopsida; order Ericales; family Sarraceniaceae; genus Heliamphora; species Heliamphora exappendiculata. The sequence continues at coordinate 9,699 of JAOTRH010458213.1, read as the reverse complement.
AATGTATGAAAACCTATTTTCATAAAACTGGTATTTGGTGGATTTTCACGTGACCCCAGGTTTTAGGGCGTGATAACTTGGTATAAGAGCTCTGGGTTCGAAATCCTAAGAGCCATGGGAAGAGGGTTTATCACCTGGTGAGGTTGATTGTATATGCTTGCTTGCATGTGTTTAAACATTGGTTTATACCATGTTAATAGCTTTCTGAGCATGATGACTGTGTTTATGTGTGTATGGAGGTTGAATCTCAAGATCGACTAGTCTTGCCTTCGCGCGTTTGGTCGACGTGTATTCTAGCAAGGAACCTGAATACGCTATTCAAATTGACGCGTTTGTCTTGTTAGTTTTCCTTGATATGTGAGATGTGTTTACATAACATTAAGTGGCTACGTGCTAGCATGCTTACGTTCATTATGAGTTTATGTTACGTAGTAACATGCTATCGAAAAGTTTATCCTGTTATTTTTCTTTATATAGAACTATGTCCACGCGGGGAGTGCGGGGACAGGGTTGTGGCTGAGGCCGTGGCCGAGGTCGTGCATATGTTCAGGTTTCAGAGGAGGGAGATATTCATGCCCCATAGGAACAGGTGGGCGGTGCTGACGTCATGCAGGAGATGCTTACTACCACGAGAGCTATGGCTGAGGCATCTAGGGCTGGAGTGAGGGCTCCTGAGCCAAGAGCCTCTGTGGCTATGAGGGAGTTTCGGCGGTTGGATCCTCTGACCTTTTTTGGGGAGCCGGACCCTAGGGTTGCTACTGAGTGGTTGGAAGTGACCACATCTATCTTCGATACTCTGGATATCGAGGAGGATACCTTGCGTTTGCGGTTGGCGGTGTTCCAGCAATGAGAGGATGCTAGAGTGTGGTGGAAGTTTTCCAAGACCACGGTGGATGACACGTGCGTCGCTTTCACTAGAGTCTTCTTGGAGAAGTATTTCCCATGATCTTCGAGAGATACTTACCGAGAGGAGTTCCTTTCCCTTGTTCAGGGGAATCTTTCTGTGATCCAGCATGAGGCCAAGTTCGCGAGTCTGTCGCGATTTGCAGCGGAGATGGTATCCCCAGAGGAGCTGCGCACCAGGAGGTTTGAGAGAGACCTTCGACCTGCCATCAAGGACAGGATTGCGGCTCTCGATTTAGATGTGTATATCGCTATGGTGGAAGCCTCTATCCGAGTAGAGAACTTGTTAACAGAGAGCCGTAGGGCTAGAGAGAGTGGGAGTCAGCTGGGCAGTGGAGATACATAGCTTCAGGGGCACAGGAACAAGCGCCGGAGGTCATCTGGACCTAGTTCTTGTGTTATCGGATCGTTTCAGCCGCAGTCGTCCACACCTGCACCTTCAGTAGCCTCAACAGGAAGGCTAGAGCAGAGAGGGTTAATTTATTACTGATGTGGACAGTCGGGACATCGTTCAGTGGAATGCCCGCAGAAGGGGTACAGAGTTCGGCATCTGTTCAGTCACAGCTGAGAGACCCACCTATATGATTTAGGTGTGGTTAGTCTGGGCATATTCACAGGCTCTGTCCCCGGGAAGGGAATGTTCAGAGTGCGATGGGAGCGCCAGCTGCTCCATCGGCACAGAGACGGCAGACTTCTCAGCAGCCTAGGGCCCAAACGTCTAGGTTTGTAGAGGGAGGCACTTCAGCACAGTCTGTGAGGCAGCCGATGACTCAGGGTTATGGTGGGTAGACCAGACCACCACAAACCATGGCTTATGTTCTTACTGATCGCAGTGCTTCCAAAGCACCGGTTGCATCTAATGCTGCAGCTACTCCACCCATGATTAGAGGTACTCTTCTAGTCTTTAGATCATAGGCCAATGTTCTCATCGACACGGGAGCATCACATTCATTTATATCATCTACTTTTGCATCTGCTTTGGGGATAGAGATGGACTGGTTGGGTAGTACCTTGAGTGTGGAGACACCAGTTAACGGGAGTGTGAGGCTGAGTCTTGTTTGTAGATCCTGCGTACTCGAGGTTGTCGGTCGTTGTTTAGAGTTTGATTTTATCATTCTAGACATGACCACGTTTGATGTCTTCCTAGGGATGGACTGCCTGACTACCTACCGTGCCTATATAGATTCTGAGCGACGGAGGGTGTCAATTTGTACGCCGGAGGGTGACTACTTCCACTTTGTGGGTGATCGGGATGAGGACTTGGTGTCTATGCCCAGTGTTGCTCGGGCTAGAGGGAACTTGGGTTTCCTCTTTTCTCCCCTAAGGTTGGATGAGCCCGTTCGGGTTCGAGGGTGGCTACCCCCTATGGTGTGTGACTATCAAGATGTCTTTCCTGACGATTTGTTTGAGTTGCCACCGAGCTGTGATGTGGAGTTCTCCATTGATGTTGTTCCAGGAGCGGCTCCCATCTCTATGCTGTCTTACCGCTTTGCACCTGTTGAGTTGTGAGAACTCAAAGTACAGTTGCAGGAGTTGCTTGAGAAGGGGTTTGTGATGCCGAGTAGATCGCCGTGGGGAGCTCCAGCACTCTTTGCGAAGAAGAAGGATGGGTCTTTGAGACTGTGTATAGACTACAGGAAGCTGAATCAGGTGACGGTGAAGAACAAGTATCCTATGCCTAGGATTGATGACCTGCTTGATCAGTTAAGAGAATCGCGCTGCTTTTCAAAGATTGACTTGAGGTTGGGATATCATCAGCTCAGAATTAGGGACGAGGACATAGCGAAGACCATCTTTTGGACTCGCTATGGTCACTACGAGTTTCTAGTCATGCCGTTCGGTTTGACGAACGCCCCTGCGACTTTTATGGGTTTGATGAACCGTATCTTCCACCCTTGCCTAGATAGTTTCGTGGTCGTGTTCGTGGACGACATTCTAATCTATTCGCCCACGAGGGAGATGCATGAGGAGCATCTGCATGTTGTCTTATAGCTTCTGAGTGAACATCGCTTGTACGTGAAGTTCGAGAAGTGCGAGTTCTAGATGTCAGAGGTGAGATTCCTTGGGCACGTGGTGTCGAAGGATGGGGTATCAGTGGACTCGGCAAAGATTGACGTCGTGATGGATTGGCAGCGACCGAAGAACGTCTTTCAGATCCGCAGTTTTTTTGGGTTTGGTAGGCTATTACCGACGGTTCGTCAAGGACTTTTCTAGGTTGGCAGCACTTATGACGCGCCTGACACGAAAGGGAGTTATGTTTTCATGGAGCGAGTCTTGTGAGTCATCTTTCCAGGAGCTGAAGAGGAGATTGACTACTGCACCAGTGCTGATCATTCCAGAGAGAGGTTTGGGTTATAAGGTATATTGTGATGCGTCACACGATGGGTTAGGCTGTGTTTTGATGCAGGGAGGCAAGGTTGTGGCCTATGGTTCTCGATAACTGAAGACAAACGAGACGAACTACCCGACACATGATCTGGAGTTGGCAGTCGTGGTCTTCGCTTTGAAGACATGGCGACATTATCTATATGGTGAGCACTTCGAGGTCTTCTATGATCACAAGAGCTTAAAATATTTGTTTTCGTAGAAGAACTTGAATCTTCTTCAACGACGTAGGATGGAGCTGCTAGAAGACTACAACTTTGATTTGCAGTACCACCCGGGAAAGGCAATTGTCGTAGCTGATGCGCTCAGTAGGAGATCTCATGGCTCGTTAGCTTCTGTGGCTATGTGAGAACGGGATATGCTTGGAGATGTTGGGGAGCTTGATTTGTGTCTCGGAGAGATAGGGATAGGTGTGACCTTATATTCAGTAGCTTCACAGCCCGCATTGGTTGCACGCGTGTTAGAGGCTCAGCACACCGATCAGGAGGCTCAGATGATACGGGACCGCATTATTAGTGGGAAGGACACATCAGGACGGATGGTAGGCCCATATCAGAGTTTGAGGTTGACAGGGCGACTGTTCGTGCTAGAGTTGTGCCGTGCCGAGGTTCTACATGAGTTCCATCATTCACGTCTTGCAGTGCATCCTAGAGGCACGAAGATGTATCATGACTTGCGTCGTCAGTTTTGGTGGACGGGAATGAAGAGGGACGTGATCCGATTCGTTTCTCGATGCCTTTCTTGTCAGCAAGTAAAGGTGGAACACCAGCGGCCGGGAGGACTATTGCAGCCTTTGCCTATATCTGAGTGGAAGTGGGAGCATATCACGTTGGATTTTGTATCAGGACTCCCTCGATCGCCGGCGGGACATGATGCTGTTTGGGTTGTGGTTGATAGGTTGACGAAGTCAGCACATTTTCTTCCCATTCGAGTGCGGGATTCGGTGGATAGATTGGGTAGGTTGTATGTTCGGGAGATAGTCCGACTACACGGAGTACCGGTGACTATTATTTCTGATCGAGACCCGCGCTTTACATCGCGCTTTTGGCAGAGTCTTCAGATGGCTTTGGGGACCAGCTTGCCTTTTAGTACAGCTTTCCACCCACAGACGGATGGTCAGTCTAAGAGGACCATCTAGATTTTGGAGGACATGTTGAGAGCTTGCGTGCTTGATTTTTGAGGTTCTTGGGAGGATCATCTATCATTAGTAGAGTTTGCATACCACAACAGCTATCAGTCCAGTATTGGGATGGCATCGTATGAGGCTCTGTATGGTAGACCGTGTAGATCACCCGTGTGTTGGACAGAGGTGGGTAAGACCACTGTTTTGGGACCCAACCTAGTGCGGGAGACAATGGAGCAGATTGTCGTGATTCGTCAGCATTTGATGACAGCTCATAGCAGCCAGAAGAGTTATGCTTATCAGAGGAGGAGACCGTTAGAGTTTGCCGTGGGAGATCATGTGTTTCTAAAGGTCTCTCCACGCAGAGGCTTGATGAGGTTTGGCCGCAGCGAAAAGCTATTACCGCTGTTTATTAAACCTTTTGAGATCCTGGAACGGATTGGCGTGGTAGCATACCGCCTGGCTTTGCCACCTCAGTTAGCATCTGTGCCCAACGTCTTTCACGTTTTCATGCTTCGGAGGTATGAACCTAATCCTTCGCATGTGTTAGTTTGGGCTGAGCTGCGGGTTGATGAGGATGCCACCTATGAGGAACGCCCTGTGAGGATTCTTGATACGAAAGAGCAGGTGTTACCGGGGAGAACGATCTCTTACATCAAAGTCCAGTGGCTTTATCAGGGGGTTGAGGAAGCGACTTGGGAGCTTGAGTCTGGGGTGCGTGCTAGATACCTGGAGTTGTTCACCTCGTGACCTTGTAGTGAATTTCGGGGGCAAAATTCCTTAAGGGGGGAGAGTCGTGAGACCCTGTACCGTTTTAATTTGTTTATATATGCATTTTTGATGTTTTGACGCCTTTTTAGCATTTTTGCTTTAATATGCGTATATGTGTTTTGATGCTTGTTTTGGTTTAAATAAGTATGCGGGGTTGATTTCGGGGGCTGCCGGGAGTTACAATGCGAATTTTAAAAATTAAAAAAAAAAAATTTTGGAGACCTATAAATATCAGGAGTTAGATATTTTTAAAAAGATATTTTTCAAAACTTAGTTTCTAAGTTTTCTTTTTTCTCTCCACCTTCTCTCTAACTTGTCGGGGGCTCGGGGCTTGATTTTTGATGGATCAATAGCCGATCCTTGGTATAGGCATCGTGCTCTACGAATCCATCCAAACGGAATTCGATTATGACGAAGCTCGATTTTGCACGCGAATCGAGACATTGTGTTTTTGAAATGAGACGTCGGATTTTTGACCCAACGAGGTAGGATCTTAGATTCTACTGCTATATAAGGGTACTATATGTAATCTTATGATGTTTCATCGTGTAAAATGCATAAAAACGTGGTTTATGTTCTTGAAAACAAGTTTTTAGTTTTAAAACTGTTTTTCGTCGTTTCGGTTGAATGATTTCGGGCTTTGATAGTTTATATTGAAGCTAGATGGTTGTTTTGGGTTTGGATATGTCCGTGAGTTTTTAAAAGTATGTTTGGAGGCTTGATTTTAGGATTTATACATGTTTTGGGGATAAAATATCTGTTCTTCTTTCCAAGAAACCGAGACCGGTGTGTGACGGATCGATCGGTCTTTTAACCGATCGATCGGTTTGGACGATTTTAGAAAAAAAAAAATTTTTAGAATCGATGTATCTCCCTCATTCGAACTCGGAATGGAGTCGTTCTTGTACTCAAATTGAAGCCCCGTAAGTGGTCTTTCCAATGATACCTCTCTCATATTAAAATTATTTTTGTAAAAAAAGTTATGATCAAAATAGTGAGGGTGTGTGTCAAGTTTTCCAAACCGTTTTTCACTCGTTTTTGGCCGAATGTTTGGGAAGGGTTGTTTCTCATCCTTGTTGGAACTTTTGTCAAATTCCATGTCCCCTGGGGGTTGTGCTGTCTTCGTGGGCATCGTGGGTTTGTGTTGGACATTAGTGTTTTGGAGGTTTGGAGCTAACCTTTGGGGTTGAGTCTCATCTTTGAAAATGTTTTTGGTTTGATCTCCATGTTAATGGATGGATCTATGTGTTTTTGGCTTGATCTCCATGTTGATGGATGGATCTTTGTATGGACGTGAAAATGTTTTGGATTTGGTAAAATGATTATCTAGATGTACCGGGATAGTGGGTATTGGCACGAGTTACCCTCGGTGTAAGTCCAGAAACGTGCGCAGCGTAGGTGCTCTGTACCTTCGGATTAGTCCCCGTAAATTGAGTGGTTGGGTGCTCTATACCCTTGGGTTTCGGGCCCGTAAATTGAGTGGCTACGTTGTGGTGCTCTGTATAGAACCTGTGTGAATCTAACCGGTCCCATGATGTATGGGGATTAGATACTGGACATGGGTCTATCGTTGTTACCTCTGTCGTGTGACGGAGTTGGTACATAAGATCTCATTTTATCTTTTTTCCTCGGCTGTGGTCCGAGTGGAGCGAACTATTTTTATCCTATTTTCCTCGGTTGTACGATAAGAGTGAAAAACAACGTTTTGATTACAGTTTTGTTTAACTGTTGCTTGCATTAGTTATAATGCTTGGTTTTTCTTGTGGTTGAGTTAGCTTCCACCATATGATTGCATATCCTTCTTTACAGCTTTATAGTCTGTTTCTATTGGATTTTGGCTCACGGGTGGGATTTTTTGTATAAAATCATTTTTAGGTGATGATATGCATGGTGATCTAGAGTAGATTTTGTGGTGCCCATGATGATGGATGATGGAAGAATTTAGTTGGTTTCCTTTTTGGTTTGCCTGTTCCTGAAGGCCAATTTTGTACGCCATAAGGCGATATACTTATGCATGTGATACATGATATTTATTGTTTATGAGAGATGCATATTGGGTTTTCTTTTAATTTCAACAGGTGGATTTGAATGTATGAAAACCTATTTTCATAAAACTGGTGTTTGGTGGATTTTCACGTAACCCCAGGTTTTGGGGCGTAACACATGCTACGTAGCAGTAACCCCACCGGTAGGTTGACTAGTGGACGTACCTCCGAGAGTCCCCATGGAGGAGCTCCCAGTGGCAGAGGGGCCCCGTCGTACCCCAAGATCGTCATCCCCATGACCCTGGCCCGCCATGAACAGAAAAGGAATCACAAATAGAAGGGTGAACATCGTGTGACAATAGAAAGTCTTCACAAAAGAAAAGAGAAGACACAAAAGCAAGGAGAAGGGTAGGGAGAGGTTAGAGCGTAGAGAGCTAAAGAGAGAGTGAAGATGTGAAGAATGAGCCTGGTCTGCATGCCTCAAGGACCATATGCACGCTTGGAGTTGGCGGTCGCCAACTTACATTGTAGTGACCGCCAGGTTCCTCAGGAGACACATGGCGATCGCTATATTGGAAGGGTTTTTACTCGGTGACTGCCATGTCAGAAGGATTTCGTCCTGGCGACCGCCAGGTTGCCAAAAGTCACATCATGTCAGTTTTGCATAATGGCGTTCTGGGTTTCCTTGAGGGGCCGTTTGGGTATTTTTATTATTATATGTATGATTATTGTATTTTCTTTTAATTGTAGATGCTTTTTTTCATTTGTTGTGAGCACTTTGTTAACAAAAATAATTTTCAAAAATATATTTTCTTTATCACAAGTTATTTATTTTGTGCATATTAACTATGTATATGTTATTTTATGTGCATTTTCAAAACATTTGTTAAGCAAATAATAATTTTCAAACCTTATTTTTAGAATGATTTCTTTAAAAAAAATTTATTTTTGCTACTCCATCTTTTCACGAAGTTTCTATTCCGATAAATTTAATTTTAAGTCGTAATTAGGTTTCTAATTATTTTTATCTCACAACTTGTCCCGAATTTTTAGGTTTTAACTCGACCTATTAATTCATGGTTTCTCTTTCGAAAAATTTAATTTTAAATCGTAATTAGGCTTTTAATTATTTTTATCTCTCACTTCGTCCCGAATTTTTAGGTCTTAAACTTGACCTATTAATTCGTGGTATTCCTCCCGATAAATTTAACTCTACGTCATAAATTTGGCTGTTAGTTATTTCTATCCCACTTCCATCCTGAAATTAAGAGGTCTTAACTCGACCGATCAATTGCTTTCCCGGTTAAGGTAAATTCTTGGATCTTAACTCGATCATTTTAAAATTATTTTATCCCCAACCGAGTTCTTAGATCTTAACTCGATCTTAGACTTGTTCGCGCTCCCTTTAGATCTTAACTCGATCTTTTGGATTTGTTCGATCATACCAGCATCTGCATCATATCATGTCACATTTTCTTGCATCTTTGCATTTTTACCCTAGGAACTACGTTTTGGTCTGATCCCTAGCGAATGGGTACATAGGCAACTCGATGAAAGTTCGAGTACGACCAATGTCATACGTATACTTGTGTGTTTGTGGCCTAAGATTGACGGTTAAGTCAAATAGCTGTTGTCTCTGGGTCATTGATATAACTTGTATCACGCGTTGCTATACGAGTCATATCAAAGTGGGGAAACTGTAGACACCCCAATTTGATCCCACCCAATCTTAGGTGAATCCAATGATGAAAACGGTTAGAATGGTACCTCAATTTAATCCTTAGAAAGTGATCCAAGCCCGGTATTTGAACCTTAACCATCAGAAACCTTCAAAATCATGAAGTTGTACCAAGCCATCGATAACTTGTTACCCAAGTCATTGCCAGAAGTAGCGACCGCCATGTTCATTGTAGCGATCGCAAATAGAACCTTGTGGAACCTTTTTAAACATGGCGACCGCCAACTCACATTGTGGCGGCCGCCAACTCCAAATGGCCTGACATGGCTTAAAACGTGGCAACATCTCATTGGTTGAAAAACTCTATAAATACCGTATCTCTGGTATGTTTTCTATTAAAACTAGGCAACCCAAGAGGGGCGGTGAATTGGGTCTTTAAAAAAGGCAATAGTAATTTTAAAAACTCTTTTGGAAATCTTTTAATATAGCAATAAAGCAAGATATGCAGATATATAACCAATGAAAATATTAAAAGATGAGGGATAGAGAAATTGAACCAGACACCAGGAATTATAGTCGCTCGGCTTTATCCTAGCCTACATCCACTCCTCAAGATCTCCCTTGAATATTTTCACTATTTAGAATACTTCCGGGCGTATTCCAAGCCTTTGCAAGCTTCAAGATTCCACTTGAGCTATCTGAATATTTACGGGCACATTCACAAGCTTGTTACAGCTTCAAGAAGATCCTATGAAAATAAGCCCCTATTTTCTTCTTATCTCTCTTGAACTCTTCTTTGATGAGTTTCACTCACTCACTCAAAGGCTAAAGGGTGACTCACCCTTGATTACAAT
>JAOTRH010458212.1:0-63401 GCA_034768845.1 Heliamphora exappendiculata | reverse complement strand
TTGACGGCGGTCTCATTACAGAATCTTCCGGCATCTCACTAGTAGAATACTTCAGATACCCCTTCATTTTACAATATGTAACTTCCCTTTTGATATTAGAATCTTCCATGCGGTACTTGACCACCCATGGTGACTGTTTATCATTAATAGAATAATATCCATCCCCATATTAAATTAACTCACACTGACAATCTACAGGAAATACAAAATAAGCCTACAGACTATCATTTTCATCTAACCTCCGGTCATACACATTTACCCTGACCAATCCACTGGCATTGGGAGCACATAAAGGTGAGTACTTTATTAATATTTTATCCATCTTAATACTCTTGCGACCGTATTTCAGTCTCAATTGATAAAACAAATTAGGCAATGCAAGTTCTAAGTACATTGCCCCTTTCTGAATACTTCCCACGTTTTCTAACAACGTGTCTTTGTAATCTGCCCACACATCAACGGGACAGAAGCAATCCACAACTTCTACTCCATGCCGAACATATTCATCCTCCTTTCCACCGATAAGCTTATACATTAGTTTCTTTAGCACACGAAATCGATCGGACTGATCAGGGTCCACTCTCCATGTCTCTGGATTACCCTCACCAACGGCAATAAATATCTTATCTGGTGTCGAAACAGCATCTGATGGGGCATAGTCACTTATGATGAACAATAGGACATGTTGTATGGCATTAGTCTTTTTTGCCTCCAACCCTAGAGATACATTCCCAATAATTTTTATCCCCTTCACAACAATTTTATCTGATTGGCGATCAGACCTCTTATTTTTCAAATCAATTCCATTAAGCAACCTCGACACGCATTAATTATTAAATAATATGTCCTTCATCTGTTCATCATATATTTGTAGTTTCTTGGCACTCATCATAGTCCTTTTAGTATATTTGGGAATATTCTGCACATAACGTTCGCGCCCAGGATAAGGACGATAGGGAGCACGTCCACGGTAATTACGCTTAAATCCATTGCCTCCCAGATTCCTCGTTCTCCGATAAGAAAAGGGGATACGATAGGGACTGCTTGCTGCTCCGTCCATTTTTAATGAAAGACTCCAAAGAGGATATTCTTACAGATCTTGAATTCCTCTTACCTCTACTAATCCTTCTATTCAGAGACCTTAGCTTTGATATTAACTCCCTATCTTCCACGCACGCTGGAACAAACTTCGCCGAAACTAACCGTCGGCTCTCTTCCCACAGTCCTACTTGCCACGTCAAGTAACGATCTACACACATTTGAATGAACTGACCGTAATTCACGGGATAATCTTCTAAATAGTACAACATTGTATGTCAATGTAATCAACAGTACTAAGAGAGAAAAGAGGAAACCAAAGGCAATATACCACTAAAGAAAGTCACCAAGATGGCTATCCCACTTCACGAGCATATTCTCCTCTTCAAAATGTCTACCAAAACTAGGTTTTATAACAACAGGGATAGCGTACTCAGGAAACTTCCCATTTGAATTTCAAATTTTAAAATGGGCGAAACCTTTTCCGTTTAAAATTGTAGTATAATTTTTGCTATTTGCTTTTAAATATTATATGTGACAGCTGTACTCCACTACTGACAAGGGGGATAAAATATTCTATAATATAATCATTATCTTGTGGGTCCCACTAGCTTTATGACATCACCCACGTGGGTTGTCGGGACACATGGCGCGCAGGGAAAAAACCTGTAATATTATTTTAGGTTTTCCCCCTTAATAATTACAGGGATGCCCCTCTGGGGAAGTTTATGAGAAAGCATTCTCATTCTCATTCTTCTCAGTTGATAGCTATACAGTAAAGGTAGAGCCCCTAGGTGAGAAACTTTCGTACAATATTCATACAAGATCTCATTTAATTCAAACAAACTACAGGACATAGCTAGGAATATTCCAGTTAATCCCAACCCACCTCCAGTTAAGCCCAGCATTATGTGGAGTCTTTCCACGACTACTTCTTTTTTTGGAAGGAAGAAATGTTGGGAGAAATTGTTCGAGGTGCTGCACGTGGAATGTACACGTGGTCACTGAAGTGAAAATACTCTTGTGATCGTATTTCGGTCTCAATTGTTGAAACAAATTAGGCAATGCAAGTTCTATTGAAGTAAAATCATGGGTTGATACACCACAACTCCAATTTTTATATCATCCACCTCCATTAACTTGAACATTAAAATACAATAAAATAGGCATTAATTTACCTCATGAGATTAATAAACTAAATAGTTTTCAAATACACCTGATATCTTAAGGTGTATTTATACTCTTTTACACCAAAAGTAGCAGCCACTAAGTACATTGCCCTCTTCTGGATACTTCCCATGTTAGGAAGTATCCTAACATGGGAAGACTTTATTTTGTTAATGAAAATAAAGTCATTAAAATTTATTTTGTTAATGAAAATTCATCCTATTTAATGTATTACATAGTCATTAAAATTTATAGTGATCAAAATTAATATGTTCTTAAATGTGTAGAAAAATTTACAGGTTCACATTTAATAACTTAAATGTTTAGAAAAAATAAGAAATAAATTTTAATGACTATGTTAATTTTAATGATGGGGCATTGTCACTTACGATGAACAATAGGACATGCTGTACAGCATCAGTCTTCTTTGCCTCAGACCCCAGAGATACATTCCTAATAATTTTTATCCCCTTCACAACAATTTTATCTGAATGGCAATCGAACCTCTTATTTTCCAAATCAATTCCATTAAGCAAACCTCAACACACCTTTATTATTAAATAATATGTCCTTCATCTGTTTATCATATTCTGGACGATCTACACACATTTATTTTCTCTCTTACTGCAGTTGATTACATTTACATACAATGTTGTACTGCTTAGAAGATTATCCCGTGAATTATGGTCAGTTCATTCAAATGTGTGTAGATCGTTACTTGACGTGGCAAGTAGGACTGTGGGAAGAGAGCCGACGGTTAGTTCTAGCAAAGTTTGTTTCAGCGTGCGTGGAAGAGAGGGAGTTAATATCAAAGCTAAGGTCTTTGAACAGAAGGATTAGTATAGGTAAGAGGAATTCCAGATCTGTAAGAATATCCTATTTGGAGTCTTTCATTAAAAATGGACAGACCAGCAAACAGTCCTTATCGTACCCCCTTTGCTTATCGGAGAACGAGAAATCTGGGAGGTAATGGATTTAAGCGTAATTACCGTGGATGTGCTCCCTATCGTCCTTATCCTGGACGATAGGGATAAGGACGGTAATATCCTTATAGGTAAAATTTATAGGTAACAATTTCCAACTATGTGAAGTTTGGTAACAATAAATTATTGGGACATAGCTGGGAATATAGGTAACAATAAATTTTAACTGGATAAGGACGATAGGGATAAGGACGTGCTCCCTATCGTCCTCCACTACATTCCTACTAATGTACTCAAGGCAACCGTACTATTAATACATGATTCTTATTTCCCAATCCCAATAATTGGGAAATAAGAATCATGTATTAATATTACGGTTGCCTTGAGTACATTATTGGGAATGTAGTTTATTAAAACTACGTCCTGACAAAGTACACTATATTTATTATTAATTGTTAGCTATACAGTACTCAAGCTTATACCTTGAGTACTCTCTTATGGGTTAATTTTCATTCTTCTCAGATAATAGTCCTACTTGCCCCGGTAAACTCAGTTGATAGCAATAATAGTTGTTAACTATTATAGAACATGCTGTACCGCATGCCCTATTATTCATTGTAAGTGACAATGCCCCATCAGATGCAATTTCGACAACGGACAAGATATTTATTGGAGTTGGTGAGGGAATTCCAGAGACCTGGATAGTGGACCCTGATCAGTCCGATAGATTTCGGATGCTAAAAAAACTAAGGTATAAGCTTATCGGTGGAAAGGAGGATGAATATGTTCGGCATGGAATAGAAGTTGTGGATCGTTTCTGTCCTATTGATGTGTGGACAGATTACAAAGACACGTTGTTAGGAAACGTGGAAAGTATCCAGAAGGGGGTAATGTACTTAGTGGCTACTACTCTTGGTGTAAAAGAGTGTAAATACACCTTGAGTTTATTTATCTCAGGGGGTAAATTACTGCCTCTTTTGTTGTATTTTAATGTTCAGGTTAATGGAGGTGGATGATATAAAAATTGGAGTTGTTGAAGGTGTATCAGCTAGTGATTTCACTTCAATAGAACTTGCATTGCCTAATTTGTTTTATCAATTGAGACTGAAATATGGTCACAAGAGTAATAAGGTGGATAAAATATTAATAAAGTATTCACTTTTATGTGCTCCCAATGCCAGTGATTGGTCAGGATAAATGTGTATGACCGGAGGTTATATGGAAATGACAGTCTGCAGGGTAATTTTGTATTCCCTGTAGATTGTCAGTGTGAGTTAATTTATTATGGAAATAGATATTATTCTATTAATGATAAACAGGCACCATGGGTGGTCAAGTACTGCCTGCAAGAATCTAATATCAAAATGGGTGTTACATATTGTAAAATGAAGGGGTATCTGAAGTATTCTACTAGTGAGATGCCGAAAGATTCTGTAATGAGACCGCCATCAATCAATGTGAAAGGAAAAAAATACAATAGAGAACATGTTGATGTTTGGCACAGCGCCCCTACTAGTGCTGTTCCAATCCTCACCCGGTTTATATCTCTATGTTTACCGGACAGGCGGTCCGATTGTTGATTGGGGGTTTTAGAGAATCTGGATCAGTCATTGATCAATGCAGAGATCGTCCTAGCGTGTCGGAGTTTGATATACGCAGAGGAGGAATTGGCATAGCGGAGTTAGATCTTGGACCGTCCGTTTCTGAAGTGGAGAGAAGGGGTTCTATGATCATGGACCCTCAAGAACTTTCTAATGTATTAAGAAATTTAATAATGAGTGTTAAAAATAGTGATGAGAGTAGAGAGGTAATTACAGATAAAAAAAGAAATGTTGTAAGCAAATGAGATTGTTTATAAATTTCTTTTGCACATTTGAAAACTCACAGTGTGCATTTAATAAAGTCCTGTGTATCCCAATCTCAATGGGTTGGTCAGAGTAAATATCAATTACATTTAAGTTATTAAATGTTTAGAAAAAAAAATTAAACATATTAATTTCTGCCTCGCAGAGTTTCATCCCTTTGAGGGTCTAACAGGGTTGTTCTCCCCTCTCAATTGATATTTAATAATAAATTAAATAATTAATAAACTAAAAATAAAAAAATTAATTAATATCTTCATTTATGCTGCATAATCGTTTACACCCACGTGTACCGACAACCCACGTGGGTGACGTCATAAAGTAAGTGGGACCAACAGAGTAATGATTATATTATAGAATATTATATCCCCCTTGTCAGTAGTAGAGTACAGCTATCACCGATAATATTTAAAAGCAAATAGTAAAAAGTATACTACAGTTTTAAGCAGAAAAAGTTCCGCCCATTTTAAAAATTGAAATTCAAATGGGAAGCTTCCTGACTACGCTATCCCTGTTGTTATAAAATATTGTTTTGGTATTGAAGAGGAGAATATGCTCGTGAAGTCGGATAGCTATCTTGATGAATTTCTTATGTGGTATATTGCCTTTGGTTTCCTCTTTTCTCTCTTACGGCTGTTGATTACATTGACATACAATGTTGTACTGCTTAGAAGATTATCCCGTGAATTACGGTCAGTTCATTCAAATGTGTGTAGATCGTTACTTGACGTGGCAAGTAGGACTGTGGGAAGAGAGCCGACGGTTAGTTCCGGCAAAGTTTGTTCCAGCGTGCGTGGAAGGGAGTGAGTTAATATCAAAGCTAAGGTCTCTGAACAGAAGAATTAGTATAGTTAAGAGGAATTTTGAGCATATTAATAGAACAATATCCAGTTAAGTCACCAAGATAGCTATCCAACTTCACGAGCATATTCTTCTCTTCAAAATGTCTCTGTCAAAACAAGGTTTTATAATAATAGGGATAGCATACTCAGGAAGCTTCCCATTTGAATTTCAAATTTTAAAATGGGCAGAACTTTTCCCACTTAAAATTGTAGTGTACTTTTTACAATTTCTTCTTAAATATTGTCGGTGACAACTGTCCTCCACTACATACAGGTGGGATATAATATTCCATAATATAATCATTACCCTGTGGGTCCCACTTACTTTATGGCATCACCCACGTGGGTTGTCGGGACACGTGGCGCACCTAACGGCGCCCAGGCGAAAAACCTGTAATATTATATTAGGTTTTCCCCACTTAACAATTTTCGGGATGCCTCTATGGGGAAGTTTATAAGAAAGCATTCTCATTTTCAGTCTGCTCAGTTGAGAGCTAAACAGTAAAGCCAGAGCCTCTAGGTGAGAAACTTTCGTACAATATTCATACAAGATCTCATTTAATTCAAACAGACAACATGACGTAGCTGGGAATATTTTAGTTAAGCCCAGCCCACCTCCAGTTAAGCCCAGCCCTTCATAACTTGGAAGCCCAAAAACAATTTATTAAATTTTATTAACTATTAATTGTTAAATGTGATTTTTAAAATTATCAACATCTCATTTATATATTTTTTTTTAATTTGTCCGTGTCAGCTGTCTTCCACTGTTAAACAATAAATATATTATATTAATTCACTTCAAATTACCATTTGAATTTCAAAATTCAAAATTGGGATATATTATTCATGGGGATACTATATTCCTCCCACATGGGATAGATTACTTCTTAAAGGAATCCTCCTCCCCGTGAACTTGAAATTAAAATGAGTGTGCAACAATATGTAGATTAGAATTAAATATGTTAGTTGTTTTTATTTTATTTTGTTATTATTTAATTTATTAATTTCTTCTCAATGGGAGAATCAACTCTGTTAAACCCTCCGACTTATGAAACTCTGCGAGACATAAATAAATATGTTATTTTTTTTGTTTTTTTTGATTATTTAATTTATTATTAAATATCTATTTACATTGAAAATTGAACCCTATTAAACTCTCAAGGGGTTGAAACTCTTCCCGCTGCGCGTAAGTTCCCTCGGCAGCGCCAAGTGTTGCTCGCTCTGCGACACGATCAATTAGTTTATTCGTAGCATGTAAACGATTATGCGGCATAAATGAAGATATTAATTAATTTTTTTATTTTTAGTTTACTAACTATTTTATTTATTACCCCTCCGGGAGATGAAACTATACGAGGCATAAATAAATATGTTAAATTTGTTTTCTTTTTTTTCTAAACATTTAATAACTTAAATGTGATTGATGTTTACTCTGACCAACCCATTGAGGTTGGGATACACAAGACTTTATTAAATGCACACTGTGAGTTTTCAAATGTGCAAAAGAAATTTATAAATAATCTCATTTGCTTTCAACATTTCCTTTCTCATCTGTAATTACCTCTCTATTCTCATCACTGTTTTTAACACACATTATTACATTTCTTATTACATTAGAAAGTTCTTGAGAGTCCATGATAACAGAACCCCTTCTCTCCACTTCATCTTTCCTAATTTCCATTTTAGAAACGGACGGTCTAGGATCTAACTCCGCTATGCCAATTCCTCCTCTGCGTATATCAAACTCCGACACGCTGGGACGAGCTCTGCGTTCATCAATGACTGATCCAGATTCTCCAAAACCTGCAATCAACAGATTGGACCTCCTTTCCGGTAAACACAGAGACATAGACTAGGTGAGGATTGGAACAACACTGCTAGGGGCATAGTGCCAAACATCAACATGTTCTCTATTGTATTTTTCCCATCACATTGATTGACGGCGGTCTCATTACAGAATCTTCTGACATCTCACTAGTAGAATACTTCAGATATCCCTTCATTTTACAATATGTAACACCCCTTTTGATATTAGATTCCTCCAGACGGTACTTGACCACCCATGAGGCCTGTTTATCATTAATAGAATAATATCCATTATCATAATAAATTAACTCACACTGACAATCTATAGGAAATAGAAAATAAGCCTACAGATTGTCATTTCCATCTAACCTCCGGTCATACACATTTACCCTGACCAATCCACTGGCATTGGGAGCACACAAAGGTGAATACTTTTTTAATATTTTATCCACCTTAATACTCTTGTGACCGTATTTCAGTATCAATTGATAACATAAATTAGGCAATGCAAGTTCTATGGACGTGAAATTACTGGCTGATACACCTTCAACAACTCTAGTTTTTATATCATCCACCTCCATTAATCTGAACATTAAAATACAACAAAAGATGCATTAATTTACCTCTTGAGATAAATAAACTAAACAGTTTTAAAATACACCTGACATCTTAAGGTGTATTTACACACTTTTACACCAAGAGTAGCAGCCACTAAGTACATTGCCCCTTTTGAATACTTCTCACGTTTCCTAACAACGGTCTTTGTAATCTGTCCACACATCAACAGGACAGAAGCGATCCACAACTTCTATTCCATGCCAAACATATTCATCCTCCTTTCCACCGATAAGCTTATACCTTAGTTTCTTTAGCTTCCAGAATCTATAGGACAGGTCAGGGTCCACTATCCAGGTCTCTGAATTACCCTCACCAACGCCAATAAATATCTTGTCCGGTGTCAGAATAGGATCTGATGGGGCATTGTCACTTGCGATAAACAATAGGACATATTGTGCCACGTGTCCCGACAACCCACGTGGGTGACGTCACAAAGTAAGTGGGCCGTACATGCTACAGATAATATTATCGGGTAATATATCTTGCTATCACCGACAATCCTTAAAAGTAAATAGTAAAAAGTACACTACAGTGTAAAGTGGGAATCTTTTTTCCACCTTTATTTTGAATTTCAAATTTCAAAGGGGATATTGAGGTATCTGAATATTATATTCAGATATAAATAGTGGAATGACAGTTGTCACCGATAAAGTAAAAAGTAAAAAGTAAAAAGTAAAAAGTAAATGTATTAAGTGGAAAGTGGGAAACGTGGGACCCACTTCACATGTGAAATTGTATAAAAGGGGAAGCTTTCCCCTTATGCAGGATACTATTTATGTTTAAATATAAAATTGTCACCAACTGTTATCCTCGAAGAGGCATATTTCCTATATTATACATATATTGCCAGATGTCTTACATTATTATATTGATTTTTTCAAGTGGTATTTCTGATATAGATGGCATCCAATGTTGTATATTTCCAACTATTAACCACGTGATTCTGCAGTTAAAATAAAAAGAAAATATTACTTTAATAAATCAAATATTATAGATGTGATTGATAAATTTAAAAAATAATTCTCAATTGACGTGATCCCTTAATAGTAGATTTTGATCACTATAAATGGAGTCTCATAGATTGTCATTGTCCTATAATAATGGATTCTCGATTTGGAGAGATTTTTCCACATCTGCCTACTGACTTCCATTGTGTAATTTTGAAAAATTATTTCCAACATTATGTGGTGTCTTCCCATAACTACTTCTTTTTTCATAAGGAAGAAATGTTGGGAGAAATTGTTCGAGGTGCTGCACGTGGAATGTACACGTGGTCACTGAAGTGGGATTCACATCATCTTGGAGTCTTCTTTCATCGTCTGTTGAAGAGAGAAGATTGTGAGCGCGTGATCCTAAAAGGGGAGCTACCCCATAGGGTCATGGAGGGCATTGCCTTCGCTGCAGATTACCACCCCCGTGATGATGGAGGGTACTATTCAGACTCAGTACATGATTGCATGGAGGTCGTATGAGATGCCATGCGTCGAGGAGTCTTCTCAGCGTATCACATTGTCATTCTCCCAGAAGAATGCATTGTTCAGTTAACCACAGAGATCATCTCTGTTAATGATGTCGTGGTTGGTCCAGGAGGGATATTTGGGGTCCTACATAAAGAACCCAATGTATTAATGATCTATTAAATAAATGTAATGAATTTAGTTTCGGTTTCATCTTAATATTTTATTTTATCACCGTCGCATGATAACGTTACCCCCCCCATCAATTGAATTATTGTATCATTCCCTCTCAACGCCAATGGGTTGGCCAGAGTAAACATCAATCACATTTAATAACTTAAATGTTTAGAAAAATATAAGAAATAAATTTTAACATCTTTATTTATGTCTCGTAGAATTTCATCCCCCGAAGGGTTTAACAGGGTTCATTTTCCAACGTAAATAGATATTTAATTATAAATTAAATATTCAAATTACCATTTAAATGTTAATATAATAATATTTACACTTCTTTGAGGGTTTAACAAGGTTGTTCTCACATCTCAATTGATATTTAATAATAAATTAAATAAATAATAAACTAAAAATAAAAAAATTAATTAATATCTTCATTTATGCCGTAATCGTTTACATCCTACAAATAAATTAGTTGATCGTGTGGCAGAGCGAGCAACACTCGGCGCAGCCGAGGGAACTTACGCGCAGCGAAAAGAGTTTCATCCCCCTCAGGGTTTAACATGGTTCAATTTTCAACGTAAATAGGTATTTATTAATAAATTAAATAATCAAAAAAACAAAAAATTAACATATTTATTTTATGCCTCGCAGAGTTTCATAGGCCAAAGGGTTTAACAAGGTTGATTCCTCCCTTGAATAGACATTAATAAATTAAATAATAACAAAATAAAATAAAAACAACTAACATATTTAATTCTAATCTACATATTATTGCACACTCTTTTTAATTTCAAGTTCACGTGGATGAGGATTCCTTCAAGGAGTAATCTATCCCATGTGGGAGGAATATAATATTCCCATGAATAATATATCCCAATTTTGAAATTTGAAATTCAAATGGTAATTTGAAGTGAATTAATAAAATATATTTATTATTTAACAGTGGAAGACAGCTGGCACGGACAAATTAAAAAAACAATAAATGAGATGTTGATAATTTTAATAATCACATTTAACAATTAATAGTTAATAAAATTTAATAAATTATTTTTGGGCTTCCAAGTTATGATGGACTGGGTTTAACTGGAGGTGGGCTGGGCTTAATTGGAATATTCCCAGCTATGTCCTGTTGTCTGTTTGAATTAAATGAGATCTTGTATGAATATTGTACAGAAGTTTCTCACCTAAGGGCTCTAGCTTTACTGTATAGCTATCAACTGAGAAGAATGAGAATGAGAATGCTTTCTTATAAACTTCTCCATAAGGGCATCCATGTAATTGTAAAGGGGGAAAACCTAATATAATATTACAGGTTTTCCCCATGCGCCCCATTAGGCGCGCCACGTGTCCCGACAACCCACATGGGTGACGTCATAAAGTTAGTGGGACTCTCAGGATAATGATTATATCATAGAATATTATATCTCCCTTATCAGTAGTGGAGTACAGCTGTCACCGACTATATTTAAAAATAAATAGTAAAAAGTACCCTACAGTTTTAAGCGGGAAAAGCTTCGCCCATTTTAAAATTTGAAATTCAAATGGGAAGCTTCCTGAGTATGCTATCCCTGTTGTTATAGAACCATGTTTTGGTAGAGACATTTTGAAGGGGTGAATATGCTCGTGAAGTGGGATAGCTATCTTGATGACTTTCTTTTGTGGTATATTGCCTATGCTTTCCCCTTTTCTCTCTTACTGCTGTTGATTACAATGACATACAATGTTGTACTGCTTAGAAAATTATCCCGTAAATTACGGTCAGTTCATTCAAATGTGTGTAGATCGTTACTTGACGTGGCAAGTAGGACTGTGGGAAGAGAGCCGACTGTTAGTTCCGGCGAAGTTTGTTCCAGCGTGCGTGGAAGAGAGGGAGTTAATATCAAAGCTAAGGTCTCTGAACAGAAGAATTAGTAGAGGTAAAAGGAATTCCAGATCTGTAAGAATATCCTCTTTGGAGTCTTTCATTAAAAATGGACGGAGCAGTAAGCAATCCCTATCGTACCCCCTTTGCTTATCGGAGAACAAGGAATCTGGGAGGCAGTGGATTTAAGTGTAATTACCGTGGACGTGCTCCTTATCGTCCTTATCCTGGATGCAGACGTATTGTGCAGAATACTCTCAGATATATTAAAAGAACTAAGAGGAGTGCCAAGAAACTACAAATATATGATGAACAGATGAAGGACATATTATTTAATAATAAAAGGGTGTCGAGGTTGCTTAATGGAAATGATTTGGGAAATAAGATGTCCGATCGCCAATCAGATAAAATTATTATGAAAGGGATAAACATTATTGGGAATGTATCTCTGGGGTCTTAGGCAAAGAAGACTGATGCTATACAGCATGTCCTATTGTTCATCGTAAGTGATAATGCCCCATCAGATGCTGTTTCGACACCAGACAAGATATTTATTGGCGTTGGTGAGGGTAATCCAGAGACCTGGATAGTGGACCCTAATCAGTTCGATAGATTCTGGATGCTAAAGAAACTAAGTTATAAGCTTATCGGTGGAAATGAGGATGAATATGTTCAGCATGGAATAGAAGTTGTGATCGCTTCTGTCCTGTTGATGTGTGGACAGATTACAAAGACACGTTGTTAGGAAATGTGCAAAGTATCCAGAAGGGGGCAATGTACTTAGTGGCTGCTACTCTTGGTGTAAAAGAGTGTAAATACACCTTAAGATGTCAGGTGTATTTTAAAACTGTTTAGTTTATTTATCTTAGTGGGTAAATTAATGCCTCTTTTGTTGTATTTTAATGTTCAGGTTAATGGAGGTGGATGATATAAAAATTGGAGTTGTGGAAGGTGTATCAGCCAGTGATTTCAAAAGGGGTGTTACATGTTGTAAAATGAAGGGGTTTCTGAAGTATTCTACTAGTGAGATGCCGGAAGATTCTGTAATGAGACCGCCAACAATCAATGTGTTGGGAAAAAAATACAATAGAGAACATGTTGATATTTGGCACTGTGCCCCTAGTAGCGCTGTTCCAATCCTCACCTGGTCTATGTCTCTGTTTTTACCAGACAGGTGGTCCAATCTGTTGATTGGGGGTTTTTGAGAATCTAGATCAGTCATTGATGAACGCAGAGCTCGTCCCAGCGTGTCGGAGTTTGATATACGCAGAGGAGGAATTGGCATAAAGGAGTTAGATCCTGGACCGTCCGTTTCTGAAGTGGGAATTAGGAAAGATGAATTGGAGAAAAGGGGTTCTATTATCGTCGACCCTCAAGAACTTTCTAATGTATTAAGAAATGTAATAATGAGTGTTAAAAACAGTGATGAGAGTAGAGAGGTAATTACAGATGAGAAAGGAAATATTGTAAGCAAATGAGATTGTTTATAAATTTCTTTTGCACATTTGAAAACTCACAGTGTGAATTTAATAAAGTCCTGTGTATCCCAACCTAAATGGGTTGGTCAGAGTAAACATCAATTACATTTAAGTTATTAAATGTTTAGAAAAAAAAATTTTAACATATTAAATTATGTCTCGCAGAGTTTCATCCCCCTGAAGGTTTAATAAGATTGTTCTCCCCTCTCAATTGATATTTAATAATAAATTAAATAATTAATAAACTAAAAATAAAAAAATTAATTAATATCTTCATTTATGCCGTATAATCGTTTACATCCTACGAATAAACTAGTTGATCGTGTTGCAAAGCGAGCAACACTCGGCGCAGCCAAGGGTACTTACGTGCAGCGGGAAGAGTTTCATCCGCCTGAGGGTTTAACATGGTTCAATTTTCAACGTAAATAGATATTTAATAATAAATTAAATAATCAAACTCAAGATTATTTCACTTCTGTCCTGTCTGGTAATTTATATCTTACTTAATCACTCACTTCGTAATCTATCCCGCGTACTCTGGATAGTTGTCCTATTTTTCCCTTGATAACAATTTTATCTGATTGGTGATTGGACCTCTTATTTTCCAAATCGTTTCCATTAAGCAACCTCGACACACTTTTATTATTAAATAATATGTCCTTCATCTGTTCATCATATATTTGTAGTTTCTTGGCACTCATCTTCGTCCTTTTAATATATTCATTAACAGAATGTTGGTGAGGGTAATCCCTCAGCTATGTCCTGATCAGTGCGATAGATTCCGGATTCAGTCGAGGGAACTTACGCGCAGCGGGAAGAGTTTCATCCCCCTGAGGGTTTAACAGGCTTCAATTTTCAACGTAAATATATATTTAATAATAAATTAAATAATCAAAAAAGAAAAAAAATTAACATATTTATTTATGCCTGATCAGAACGTGGGCTGGGCTGAATTGATGTTAAATATTTAATAAATCTCATTTGCTGTACTCCACTAATATAATATTACAGGTTTTTCCCCTGCGCGCCGTTAGGCGCGCCACGTGTCCCGACAACCCACATGGGTGACGTCATAAAATAAGTGGGACCCACAGGGAATGATTATATTGTAGAATATTATATCCCCCTTGTCAATAGTGGAGTACAACTATCACCGACAATATTTAAAAGCAAATAGTAAAAAGTACACTATAGTTTTAAGCAGAAAAAGTTTCGCCCGTTTTAAAATTTGAAATTCAAATGGGAAGCTTCCTCAGTACGCTATCCCTGTTGTTATAAAACCTTGTTTTGGCAGAAACATTTTGAAGAGGAGAATATGCTCGTGAAGTTGGATAGCTATCTTGGTGACTTTCTTTTGTGGTAAATTGCATTTGCTTTCCTCTTTCCTCTCTTACTGCTGTTGATTACATTGACATACAATGTTGTACTGCTTAGAAGATTATTCTGTGAATTACGGTCAGTTCATTCAAATGTGTGCAGATCGTTACTTGACGTGGCAAGTAGAATTGTGGGAAGAGAGCCGACGGTTAGTTCCGGCGAAGTTTGTTCTAGCATGCGTGGAAGAGAGGGAGTTAATATCAAAGCTAAGGTCTCTGAACAAAAGGATTAGTAGAGGTAAGAGAAATTCCAGATCTGTAAGAATATCCTCATTAGAGTCTTTCATTAAAAATGGACGGAGCAGCAAGCAGTCCCTATCATACCCCCTGTAACGTCCCGAACCCTGGGAACCCATAAACTCAACTCAATTTCTTTTAACAACCATAATAAAAACATTTTCTTCTAACAGTATACGTATGCGTCAGAAAGGCCAAACAAGATTCTTTAATTTCAAGGGTTCCTTTACAACACATATATTATTACAATCATCCATTTTCACATTCTACACAATCATGATGTAGTGTAAATACAAAGAAAAACTAGATCTTCCCTCTGGCCCTCCATCCATATGCATCCTTTGCCTTGATATTGTCCCAGAATCTTGAAACCTGAAATGGTTTTGGATATATATACAAGAGCCAAAGCTCGTAGGATAAAGACTAATTAAGTATTATACATGATTTGTGAGGTGTGATGGGTGCAACTGAAATAAAAACAAATATAAGTTTCACCGAGTCATTTTTCGCTCACACACATACACCCACGCACACGAATGTCCCCTTTTTAACTCATTCCTTTATTCACATTAATCCATACGGTTCAATTAAAATCAAGTGCTCAAATTTCACATTTAACCTTTGAGTGTAAACCTTCGCAGGCTTTCACCGCAGGATCGCAGGACCGCAGTCCCTCATTATGCATGAATTAACTTCACGGGCTTCCACCGTAGGACCGCAACCGCTCATTATGCATGAATCTTCACGGGCTTTCACCGTAGGACCGCAGCCCCTCATTATGCATAAATTATCTTCACGGTTTTCACCGAAGAGCCCCTCATTATGCATGAATTATCTTCACGGGCGTTCACAATAGGATCGCAGCCCCTCATTATGCATAAATCTTCACTATATTATGCCTCATATATCACATTTTATTTGCTCATTATATAAAGTATCAACACAAAACTTATCCGACATAAATCATATCATTTTAAAGATGAGAATGCACTCACCAAATGCATATATAAATACATTAGAAACCTATGTTCCCTCCCAAAACTAGGGATTTTGAAAATGTCAATCCATAATCCTCATATACCCACTTGTAAGCCACATCCCACCAAAACTTATCGCAATTGATCAAATCCAAAACGGAAGCCAACAACAAGTTTCAAGTATTTCCAAGGTGCCAAAACCTTATGTTAGATAATCATGATTCAAAGAAACTAAACAAAGAGTTTAAAACTTTTTCAATTGTGCCCAACCGAGGGTTTAACCAACGTAAAAGAGTAACTCAAATACTTGGTTCAAAGTTCTCAAGAGCCAACCCTTTAAACAAAATACTAATTTTTTTTTTAAAAATAGCCAGACCGATCGATCTGTGAAGAGACCGATCGATCGGTCTTTTGCCTGCACAAGAGTACCGAGAGCATCAAAAGACCGCTCGATATACCGATCGATCGGTCTATCGAGCCGTCCTGCTCCAGATCCTTTTTCGAGTCAAAAACTTGATTTTTAATACTTAAAGAATTTTCATGCCATAAACACATTTCGTGCCAACAATTAACCTTTTAAATGAAGGAAAAGTCATTCTAAAATCTCCCTCGGGGCTTAAAAGTTTATTTGAAGCAAAAACAATCCAAAAAATCCTTTTTATACAATATTCTTTAAAACCATGGTAATTTCCCAATCACATAACCATGTTTCATCAATTAGGTCTAACATCTTTAAACTTAGCAAAAATATCAACATTAATTTACTTCATTTGGTAATAAATTACCTTTCTCAAATGATAATTTAAAAGCTCCAACCATAACAATTCCCTTCAATATAACAAACCCAAATTCTCCAATTTTGTTTGTTTTTCACGACTTTAGTACTACCCAAGTACTTAACATAAAACCCATACCCTTAGAATTCGTCAAAGGCAACTCAAGCCTCAATTTCATATATATAACATGCCAGGGTTTACTCTAATAAAAAGAAGATCAACACAAATCTTAACAAACCACAAGAGATAGTCTAGATCCTACCTCATAGATGACCCAGCATCAAGATTCAATCCCCGCGTGAGCTCCAACTCACCAAAATCCAACACGCGCAACTTCAAGGGAGCTTCTCACGCATATCCTCGCTGTCCAACGGTTGCTAGCGCAAGGAAATGGCAAAATCTTCATTTCCAACGAAAATAAAAACCCTCAAAAACCTCCATAGCTAAACCCTAGATCACTCCTATACTTATTGAGAGAGAGGTGAGAGGAGAAGAATGACAAAACAAACCCAAAAGCCAAAATTTATAGCCTCTGTTCGTCACAGACCGATCGATCTGTCTCCGCGACTACACTGTTGGTCCAATTTTGAACAAGCATATCTCCTTCATCTGAACTCCAAATGGGGACATTCTTGTGCTCAAACTGAAGTCCCGGAAGTCTACTTTCCAATGGTTCAAACCTCATACCAAAATTCATTTTGTATAAAACTTTATGGCCAATTTAGTGAAGGTATGTCACTTTTCTTCACACACTTTTCACTTATTTTTGTTCAAACATCCATTAGAGCCTTATATTCTTCTTCTATCATATCTTTTATGGGTATCCAAGATCAAAATATTCCCAAGCTCATGTTTTTATTCTTACTTCATCAATTCTCAATCATTTCTAAAATAAAACGGGTCAGGGTGTCACACCTCCTTTGCTTATCAGAGAACGAGGAATCTAGGAGGCAATGGGTTTAAGTGTAATTACCATGGACGTGCTCCTTATCGTCCTTATCCTGGACGCAAACGTTATGTGCAGAATATTTTCAGATTTATTAAAAGGATTAAGAGGAGTGCCAAAAAAACTACAAATATATGATGAACAGATGAACGATATATTATTTAATAATAAAGGTGTGTCGAGGTTGCTTAATAGAATTGATTTGGGAAATAAGAGGTCCGATCGCCAATCAGATAAAATTGTTGTGAAGGGGATAAAAATTATTGGGAATGTATCTCTGGGGTCTGAGGCAAAGAAGACTGATGCTATACAGCATGTCCTATTGTTCATCGTAAGTGGCAATGCCCCATCAGATGCTGTTCCGACACCGGACAAGATATTTACTGGCGTTGGAGAGGGTAATCCAGAGACCTGGATAGTGGACCCTAATCAATCCGATAGATTCCGGATGCTAAAGAAACTAAGTTATAAGCTTATCGGTGGAAAGGAGGATGAATATGTTCAGCATGGAATAGAAGTTGTGGATCGCTTCTGTCCTGTTGATGTGTGGACAGATTACAAAGACACGTTGTTAGGAAACGTGGGAAGTATCCAGAAGGGGGCAATGTACTTAGTGGCTGCTACTCTTGGTATGAAAGAGTGTAAATACACCTTAAGATGTCAGGTGTATTTTAAAACTGTTTAGTTTATTTATCTCATGGGGTAAATTAATGCCTCTTTTGTTGTATTTTAATGCTCAGGTTAATGGAGTGGATGATATAAAAATTGGAGTTGTGGAAGGTGTATCAGCTAGTGATTTCACTTCAATAGAACTTGCGTTGCCTAATTTGTTTTATCAATTGAGACTGAAATACGGTCACAAGAGTATTAAGGTGGATAAAATATTAATAAAGTATTCACCTTTATGTGCTCCTAATGCCAGTGGATTGGTCAGGATAAATTTGTATGACCGGCGATTAGATGGAAATGATAGTCTGCAGGCTTATTTTGTATTCCCTGTAGATTGTTAGTGTAAGTTAATTTATTATGGGAATGGATATTGTATTCTACTAGTGACGATATAAAAATTGGAGTTGTGGAAGGTGTACCAGCTAGTGATTTCACTTCAATAGAACTTGTATTGCCTAATTTGTTTTATCAATTGAGACTGAAATACGGTCACAAAAGTATTAAGGTGGATAAAATATTAATAAAGTATTCACCTTTATGTGCTCCCAATGCCAGTGGATTGGTTAGGGTAAATGTGTATGACCGGAGGTTTGATGGAAATGACAGTCTGCAGGCTTATTTTGTATTCCCTGTAGATTGTCAGTGTGAGTTAATTTATTATGGGAATAAATATTGTTCTATTAATGATAAACAGGCACCATGGGTGATCAAGTACTGCCTGGAAGAATATAATATCAAAAGGGGTGTTACATGTTGCAAAATGAAGGGGTTTCTGAAGTATTCTACTAGTGAGATGCTGGAAGATTCTGTAATGAGACCGCCGTCAATCAATGTGATGGGAAAAAAATACAATAGAGAACATGTTGATGTTTGGCACTATGCCCCTATTAGTTCTATTACAATCCTCACCCGGTTTATGTCTCTGTATTTACCGGAAAGGAGGTCCAATATGTTGATTGGAGGTTTTGGAGAATCTGGATCAATCATTGATGAACGCAGAGCTCGTCCCAGCGTGTTGGAGTTTGACATACGCAGAAGATGAATTGGCATAGCGGAGTTAGGTCCTGGACCGCCCGTTTCTGAAGTGGAAATTAGGAAAGCTGAAGTAGAAAGAAGGGGTTCTGTTATCATGAACCCTCAAGAACTTTCTAATGTAATAAGAAATGTAATAATGAGTGTTAAAAATAGTGATGAGAGTAGAGAGGTAATTTCAGATGAGAAAGGAAATGTAAGCAAATGAGATTGTTTATAAATTTCTTTTGCACATTTGAAAACTCACAGTGTGCATTTAATAAAGTCCTGTGTATCCCAATCTCAATGGGTTGGTCAGAGTAAATATCAATTACATTTAAGTTATTAAATGTTTAGAAAAAAAAATTAAACATATTAATTTCTGCCTCGCAGAGTTTCATCCCTTTGAGGGTCTAACAGGGTTGTTCTCCCCTCTCAATTGATATTTAATAATAAATTAAATAATTAATAAACTAAAAATAAAAAAATTAATTAATATCTTCATTTACCCCTTCATTTTACAATATGTAACACCCTTTTGATATTAGATTCTTCCAAGCGGCACTTGACCACCCATGGTGCTTGTTTATCATTAATAGAACAATATCCATTCCCATAATAAATTAACTCATACTGACAATCTACAGGGAATACAAAATAAGCCTGTAGACTATCATTTCCATCTAACCTCCGGTCATACACATTTACCCTAACCAATCCACCGGCACTGGGAGCACATAAAGGTGATTACTTTATTAATATTTTATCCACCTTAATATTCTTGTGACCGTATTTCAGTCTCAATTGACAAAACAAATTAGGCAATGCAAGTTCTATTGAAGTGAAATCACTGACTGATACCCCTTCCACAAGTCTAGTTTTTATATTATCCATCTCCATTAACCTAAACATTAAAATACTGCAAAAGAGGCATTAATTTACCTCATGAGATAAATCAACTAAACAGTTCTAAAATACACCTGACATCTTAAGGTGTATTTACACTCTTTTACACCAAGAGTAGCAGCCACTAAGTACATTGCCCCCTTCTAGATACCTCCCACGTTTCCTAACAACGTGTCTTTGTAATCTGTCCACGCATCAACAGGACAGAAGCGATCCAAAACTTCTATTCCATACCGAACATATTCATCCTCCTTTCCACCAATAAGCTTATACCTTAGTTTCTTTAACATCTGGAATCTATCAGAGTGATCAGGGTCCACTATCCAAGTCTCTAGATTTAGACGGTCCTTCAAGGATTAAGCTTAGGGGACGATCCGGCTTCATCTCCGGTTCCTAAAATTGTTAACACGTCAGGATCTGTCGTTTCTATAATTATTCTATTTTTAATATGCACAATAGTTTCTTGGTGCATATAGTGAACGTCCTGTATGGCTTGTGGGTTGTTGAAGAATAAATGTAATAAATTTCTACTTACGCATAGGACATTGTTGTCAGCCAAGTCCCTAATGCTCTGTGGAACATTAGGGAAACACATATATTTTGGTAAATATACAACCGGTGGCTCTAGCCATTGTTGATTGGCTGCGTATTCCAAGTTACATAGTTGGGTTACCCATATAAACGGTTGTTGAGCATGTACTCTGCATAAGAAGTAAGATCTTGAAGTAGATTCAGCCAGGATAGTTGTCGAGATGGCATCTCTACTCTTCTTTGGACTCCGCCTGGTTGCCTTGAGTACTCCCTTATCAATAAAATTTCCTTCCTTTGCTATGTATTCTTCCACGTGAGCATCAGAACGTGGCATTTGTTTGTTTGGATGGAAAGACTTATTCACGACATGTGGGTCTTTGATGTCGCAGTGTGTGGGAGTTGTGATGTTGAATCGTTTCTCCATTTGTAGAAGAATGTGGAGGTGTGGCTCATTGTCCTGGTGGATTTCTGTAGCAACCCGTATATAGGTAGGGTTGTATGGTAGGAAGAGGGACCAGATGTGGTCTAGTACAAATTGTGCAATTAAATTGCACTGAGAAAATGTTAGGAATAAAGATTTCCCTTGAACTCTGAAAGAAATGGGTGGTCTGGCCATATTTATGGATGTTCTCACTTAGGGGTTTTGGCTTTACTATATAGCTATCAACTGAGAAGAATGAGAATGAGAATACTTTCTTATAAACTTCCCCAGACGGGAATCCCTGTAATTGTTAAGGGGGAAAATCTACTATAATAATATAGGTTTTCCCCTGCGTGCCGTTAGGCGCACCACGTGTCCCGACAACCCACGTGGGTGACGTTATAAAGTAAGTGGGCCTACATGCAACAGATAATGTTGTCGGGTAATATATCTTGCTGTCACCAACAATGTTTAAAAATAAATAGTAAAAAGTACACTACAGTGTAAAGTGGGAATCTTTTTCCCACCTTTATTTTGAATTTCAAAAGTCAAAGGGGATATTGAGGTCTCTGAATATTATATTCAGATATAAATAGTGGAATGACAGCTGTCACCGACAAAGTGAAAAGTACAAAGTAAAAAGTAAATGTATTAAGTGGAGAGTGGGAAACGTGGGACCCACTTCACATGTGAAATTGTATAAAAGGGAAAGCTTTTCCTTTACGCAAGATTCTATTTATATTTAAATATAAATTTTTCATCCACTGTTATCCTCTAAGCGGCATATTTCCTATATTGTACATATATTGCCAAACATCTTACATTATTATATTGATTTTTTCAAGTGGTATTTTTTATATAGATGGCATCCAATGTTGTATATTCCCAACTATTAACCATGTGATTCTGCAGTTAAAATAAAAAAAATACTGCTTTAATAAAGCAAATATTATAGATGTGATTGATAAATTAAACAAATAATTCTCAATTGACGTGATCCCTTAATAGTAGAATTTGATCACTATAAATGGACTATAAATGGAGCCTCATAGATTGTCATTGTCCTATAACAATGAATACTCGATTTGGAGAGATTTTCCCACATCTTCCTACTGACCTCCGTTGTGAAATAAAAAAATTTATTTCCAACATTATGTGGAGTCTTCCCACGACTACTTTTTTCGGAAGAAAGAAATGTTGGGAGAAATTGTTCGAGGTGCTGCACATGGAATGTACACGTGGTCACTGAAGTGGGATTCACATCGTCTTGGAGTCTTTTTTCGTCGTCTGTTGAAGAGATGAGATTGTGAGCGTGTGGTGCTAAAAGGGGAGCTACCCCATAGGGTCATGGTGGACATTGCCTTCGCTACAGATTCCACCCCCGTGATGATAGAGGGTACTATTCAGACTCAGTACATGATTGCATGGAGGTCGTACGAGATGCCATGCGTCGAGGAGTCTTCTCAGCGTATGACATAGTCATTCTCTCAAAAGAATGCATTGTTCAGTTAACCACGGAGACCATCTCTGTTAATGATGTCGTGGTTGGTCCAGGAGGGATATTTGGGGTCCCACATAAAGAACCCAATGTATCAATGATCCATTAAATAAATGCAACGAATTTAGTTTCAGTTTCATGTTAACATTTTATTTTATCACCGTCGCATGATAACGTTACCCCCCATCAATTGAAGTATTGTATCATTCCCTCTCAACGCCAATGGGTTGGCCAGAGTAAACATCAATCACATTTAATAACATAAACGTTTAGAAAAAATAAGAAATAAATTTTAACATCTTTATTTATGCCTCGTAGAGTTTCATCCCCCGGAGTGTTTAATAGGGTTCACTTTTCAACGTAAATAGATATTTAATAATAAATTAAATAATCAAAAAAACAAAAAAATTTACATTTTTATTTATACCTCGTAGAGTTTCATCCCCCAGAGGGTTTAACAGGGTTCATTTTCCAACGTAAATAGATATTTAATAATGAATTAAATATTTAAAAAAAAGAAAAAAAATTTTATTGCCGCATAATCGTTTACATCCTACGAATAAACTAGTTGATCGTGTCGTAGAGCGAGCAACACTCGGCGCAGCCGAGGGAACTTACGCGCAGCGGGTAGAAATAAGTAATAAAAAGGGAATAAAATTAAATAATAATAATTAATATATTCACTATTACCTCGCAGAGTCTCATCACCCGGAGGGTTTAATAGGGTTGATTCGCCTCTCTCAATTGATATTTAATACAATTGAATATATCAATATAATAAAAATAAAAGAAACATAACTATTACTCCCACATCGAAATTGGGAATTCCAAACTTTACACGGTACTTCACATGGTACACTACGTGGTGGGTACTTAGTGTCCTTCATGAGAATATGAAGCAAGTCTTCTTTCACTTGATTTTCAACAAGTGAATAGTAATTGTCTATTGAATTGTTTAACATAAGGAAACTAAGAATAAACTAGTCCATTCAGTGAAAGAAGACTTAATGGACTGTGGGAAATAGATACTTAGTTTAAACTATGCCATAATAAATTAGTTCAAATTTTTATCCTATTGGGTTCAGTTGTATATTATGAAAATATACAATTGATATTTATTTTAGATATTATTACTTTTAACAACAAGATCTCATTTAATGTTGTCGGGTAATATATCTTGCTGTCACCAAGAATGTTTAAAAGTAAATAGTAAAAAGTACACAACAATGTAAAGTGTGAATCTTTTTTCCACCTTTATTTTGAATTTCAAAATTCAAAGGGGATATTGAGGTATCTGAATATTATATTTAGATATAAATAGTGAAACGACAGCTGTCAACGACAAAGTGAAAAGTTCAAAGTAAAAAGTAAATGTATTAAGTGGAGAGTGAAAAACGTGGGACCCACTTCACATGTGAAATTGTATAAAATGGGAAGCTTTACCCTTACGCAGGATACTATTTATATTTAAATATAAAATTTTCACCCACTGTTATCCTCTAAGAGGCATATTTCCTATATTGTACATATATTTCCAGACGTCTTACATTATTATATTGATATTTCCAATGCTGTATATTCCCAACTATTAACCACGTGATTCTGCAGTTAAAATAAAAAGAAAATATTACTTCAACAAATCAAATATTATAGATGTGATTGATAAATTAAAAAAATAATTCTCAATTGACGTGATCCCTTAATAGTAGATTTTGATCACTATAAATGAAGTCTCGTTGATTGTCATTGTCCTATAACAATGGATCCTCGATTTGGAGAGATTTTCCCACATCTGCCTACTGACCTTCGTTGTGAAATAAAAAAAATTATTTCCAACATTATGTGGAGTCTTCCCACGACTACTTCTTTTTTCGGAAGGAAGAAATGCTGGGAGAAATTGTTCGAGGTGCTGCACGTGGAATGTACACGTGGTCACTGAAGTGGGATTCACATCGTCTGGGAGTCTTCTTTCGTCGTCTGTTGAAGAGAGGAGATTGTGGGCGCGTGAAGCTAAAAGGGGAGCTGCCCCAAAGGGTCATGGAGGACATTGCATTCGCTACAGATTACCACCCCCGTGATGATGGAGGGTACTATTCAGACTCAGTACATGATTACTATTCAGACTCAGTACCACCCCCGTGATGAAACAGAGGTCGTACGAGATGCCATGCGTCGAGGAGTCTTCTCAGCGTATGACATAGTTATTCTCCCAGAAGAATTCATTGTTCAGTTAACCATAGAGATCATCTCTGTTAATGATATCATGGTTAGACCAAGAGGAATATTTGGGGTCCCACATAAAGAACCCAACATATCAATGATCCATTAAATAAATGCAATGAATTAAGTTTCAGTTTCATCTTAATATTTTATTTTATCACCGTCGCATGATAACGTTACCCCCCCATCACCCTCTCAACGCCAATGGGTTAGCTAGAGTAAACATCAATCGCATTTAATAACTTAAATGTTTAGAAAAAATAAGAAATAAATTTTAACATCTTTATTTATGCCTCGCAGAGTTTCATTCCCTGAAGAGTTTAACAGGGTTCACTTTCCAACGTAAATAGATATTTAATAATAAATTAAATAATCAAAATAACAAAAAAAATAACATCTTTATTTATGCTTCGCAGAGTTTCACCCCCGGAGGGTTTAACAGGGTTC
Source organism: Heliamphora exappendiculata (assembly GCA_034768845.1). Classification (NCBI taxonomy): domain Eukaryota; kingdom Viridiplantae; phylum Streptophyta; class Magnoliopsida; order Ericales; family Sarraceniaceae; genus Heliamphora; species Heliamphora exappendiculata. Next base: position 38,157 of record JAOTRH010458212.1, on the reverse strand, counting down.
ATTTTCCAACGTAAATAGATATTTAATAATAAATTAAATATTTGAAAAAAATAAAATAAATAAAAAATTTATTGCCGCATAATCGTTTACATCCTACGAATAAATTAGTTGATCGTGTCGCAGAGCGAGCAACACTCGGCGCAGTCAAGGGAACTTACACGCAGCGGGTACAAATAACTAATAAAAATAAAATTAAATTAAATAATAATTATTAATATATTCACTATTACCTCGCCGAGTTTCATCCCCCGGAGGGTTTAACAGGTTGATTCCCCTCTCTCAATTGATATTTAATACAATTGAATATATCAATATAATAAAAATAAATAAATGTAACTGTTACTCCCACATCGAAATTGGGAATTCCAAACTTCACATGGTACTTCAAATGGTACACTACGTGGAAGGCATTTAGTTTCCTTTATGGGAATCTGAAGAAAGTCTTCTTTCACTTTATTTTCAACAAGTGAATAGTAATTGTCAATTGAATTGTTTTATTTTTAATTTCAAATGGCAATTTAAATTTCATTTAATGGCACGAACAAATTAAAAATCAAATGAGACGTTCAGAAATTTAACCAGCATATTTAATCACTCACATTTAACAATATTAATAGATATTTTCATTAATAAATTCAAAGATTACATTGTGATCTGCACACTTCTTGAATAGTGGTTTAAGACTAATATCATTGTAATATGACGTATCATAATTACATAAAACAATACAAAGAATACCCCCGGGACATTTTTTGTTTTTACGATATTTTTCATTAACAATATAAACTTTTTGTGTCCCAAAAGGTTCCTTTTTATGTGGTAAAAATTTAAATTCTAAATCATCTACAATATTATATAATGCACGTGGATTATATGTAGAGAAATCCACCGCGCTATAGAAGTAATTATGTAATATGACGTAATAATGAGTGTGAAATGCACACTGTGAGTTTTCAAATGTGCAAAAGAAATTTATAAACAATCTCATTTGCTTACAACATTTTCTTTCTCATATGTAATTACCTTTCTACTCTCATAATTGCTTTTAACACTAATTATTACATTTCTTAATACATTAGAAAATTCTTGAGGGTCCATGATAACAGAACCTCTTCTTTCCACTCATTACTACATTTTTTAATACATTAGAAAATTCCTCCCACATGGGATAAATTACTCCTTGAAGGAATCCTCCTCCACGTGAACTTGAAATTAAAAAGAGTGTGCAATAATATGTAGATTAGAATTAAATATGTTAGTTGTTTTTATTTTATTTTGTTATTATTTAATTTATTAATGTCTATTCATTGGGGTATCAACCCTGTTAAACCCTCCGGTGGATGAAGTTCAAATGGGAATACAAAATAAGAGAGGGAGTACTTTTTAACAAATAAGATATCTCAACATTCTGTTAATTTATTTAGTAATCAACCTGTTATCCATTAACAGCTGTCACCAACATGTCTTAATAACAATCATTGCTTTTAAAAATTACAGTAAATTGGGAATATTTAACTTAAAACCAACCCCCCATGGCCCACAGGTGCTTGGTAAAGGTACTCTTCCCCTCTCCTCCACATGGACCACAGACCCACATGATTGACCGGTCGTCTGGGATCATATCAAGACACTTTACTAATTCCAGCTGCCAGGGGTTTAATTCAAATTCAAATCCCCCGCCAGAATGCTCACGTGATTTTTTATTCAAGTCACGTGCCAAACATCTCCTGTACAGATTAGGATCTTCAAGGGCTAGGGTTTCTGGATCTTCCTCAAACCTCTGAAACACCTTCCTCTTGTTACTACCCCCTAAAACTAACTCTCCAAACTCCCACGGACCTGCAACTCTACTCTCCTCCTTCGTAGCATATGCAATTGCAAACTCCGGGTTCTTCGCCTTCGTGGGCTCCAAGTGTGGATTACCCCTAATCATCGTCTTCACAGAGAGACGAGAGCACCTTGTCTTCATCTGCACAACCCCTTGGAGGTGGTCCTTTCCAACCCTCTCATGTTGCCAGCAAGCGTACTGCGTCGACGACGACCAATTAATTTTTGGCAAATCTCCAGTGAAGTTCAGGGTGAAAACCCACCATGTAGACCTCACTCCTGTCATTTTCTCTCTCCTCACTAGTTTCCTACCACAAGCTAGAGGCGGGTAATACTGGGACTACCTCAAGCTAAATCCTTATATACCCACCAAAGGAGCTACATGAGCAAAAACACGTGGTCTTCTAAGACACCGTTAGATCACAACCCACCAAAGGTTTTTAACGGTGAGATCAGAACCCACCAAAGGATAACATGATTTTTGTACAACCCACCAAAGGAGCTACAGAGAGCTAAACGACTACATTTCATTAATGGCATTTTGGTAAATAGACAGATAACTGTTATTTTTTATTTTTTTAATTATTTAATTTATTAGTAAATATCAATTGAGGGGGGATATCAACCCTGTTAAACCCTCCGAGAGATGAAACTCTGTGATGCATAAATTAATATGTTAATTTTTTTTTTAAAAAAATTTATTTTAATTATTTAATTTATTATTAAATATCTATTAAGGGAATGAATCAACCATGTTAAACCCTCCGAGGGATGAAAATCTGCGATGCATAAATAAAGATGTTTATTATTTTTCTTTTATTTTATTTTTTAATTATTTAATTTATTATTAAATATCTATTATGTGGAGGTCTGGCCATATTTATGGATGTTCTCACTTAAGGGTTTTGGCTTTACTGTATGGCTATCAACTGAGAAGAATGAGAATGCTTTCTTATAAACTTCCCGAGAGGGGCATCCCTGTAATTGTTAAGGGGGAAAAACCTAATATAATATTACAGGTTTTCCCCCTGCGCGTCGTTAGTGGGACCCACAAGGTAATGATTAAATATCTATTATGGATGGCATTTCAACCCTGTTAAACACTCTCTTTTAAGCAATTAATTAATTTTATCCTGTCTTCACTGAGTTTTAAATAATCAGGAAGAAAATTAGCAAATACAACTATATAGACTTTCGTGCAAGTATCAACGACATACATGGGCTCGTATTTCGTGTTTACGATTACCCTGTCCTTTAAAGACTCAATTATACTAAAATTAACATATTCTTTCTTATCACGCGGAATATCAAAGATTACATGATTCTTAATTTCTAAACTATACAAATAAAATAAATTTTCCTCTTTGCCTCCCCTACTATAAAACCAACCCCGACCAATAATAAATAATATGTCCTTAATATATTTATTAAGGACATCCCTTGTAGTGTTGATGTTTGGCAGCTATGTAATTATTATTATTTAAAAAGTATAATAAATAAAACGAATAGTGAACACACAAAAACAAGAAAAGGTTACTGCCGCAATTGTTTTGAAAAAATGATTAAAGGCCGCAACAAAGGATTAATGGCCACAACTTCTTAGTGCATAAAGAATCGACGGGGTTATGAAAAGAGCACGGACATAAATAAAATGATATGAAATAAGATGAAACAATAAAAATATATAAAATAGAATGGAGAACGCAATACAGGATTGACGACCATCATTACGATCAATTTTGAACTAGTACAATTGCGGTCGCCACTGTTGTTCAAGCTAATGACCAAAATAAACAATAAATAAATATCATGAAAACAACGTCGAGGCTTTAAGTCAATAGACAAGCAACATATTCACAAAAATGTAGTAAAAATGGGTAAAATCTAAAAGCTTGTAATTGCATTTGTTATTATGGTGACATAAGAATTGACGGTCACAAATACTAAGTCTAGCGACTGTCATATGGTTGAAGTCACAATGTACAAAAGTGAAGAAAGAGATCGAAATTAAACAGCAGTGTTTACTCTTGACATGTACTTTATGTAAAAAGGAATAAAAATAGTGATTCCTTAACCACCGAGACTAGGGTTTCTTCCTTAACAGAGACAGCTACTTCACGATGAGAGATTTATCTCGAAAGTAGATGCGAGTGAATGTGGCTATAAGGTTTAATTGATTGTGTCTATGAGGTTTAATTGATGAGAATAGTAAAATGAGGGTTCAAAATTAGTTTCGATAGAATAATAGTAGGCTTAGAGCTTATTGGAATCCCCTTTAAAATAGGGGGAAGCCCCTCTATTTATAGAGAAGTGAAACTCTTAGGGCATTTATTAGGGTTTAGAAAATGAGTTAAGCATCACCCTAGGATCAATATAAGAACCCCCAAGAAGGAAACATGATAAAATCCCAAAATCTATACTAACAGGACATAAATCGCAACCGTAAGAACTAGAACTATGGCCGTTATTATGTGACTACTCAAAAACACAAACTTTGTGGGCTCCTTCCGACTTTGTCTGAACTCAAATTTGTGCATGCAAAATACTGTTGGAAAGGTATTTGAATATATTTTCTTACCCATGTGATTTAGGTCCAAAATATTTTATACTTGTGAAGTTACGACCATTTTATAAGCATTGTGCTAGAAAATGAGTTATTTTCGTAAAAGGATCATATTTCACTCATTTTGTAATGAATCTAGACCCATTTTATATGTTTAAAAAAATATTTTAAAGTACAAAAGCATGATGGAAGCCAATGTTGGAAAATAGATAATTTTTTATCATGAAAAATGGGTTAAAATTAGACTACTTCGATGGGACATAGGGTAATTTCTCTCACTTTGCACTTTTTTGGTCATTCTTGCCAAACTTAAGCCTTGAAAACCATTCCTAAGGGTGCTAAAGGCTAGTAAGAGGTAAAAAAATTCAACTACTTTGAAGTGATGTGGTCAACTGACATACACTTATTCATCATTGGAAAAGCCATAAAACCAATTAGAACTTATGCTCGATCAAAATGAGGTATTATGGTGGCATCAGAAAGATGAGAAATGTGTTTAGGTATTCATGTTTGAATAAGGTTCTTTTCTTTTAAAAATCAAAGTAAACCACATATCTATATACTTGTTCATGTGACAAATGGAGTGGACACTTGATTTTTGAGGGAAAAAAACAAAAAAAACTGAAAGTAAGCTACGCTCATCTCAATGACATGAAGGTCACAAATTGTGGTCAACCCAGGTAGTTTTATTTCACAGGTACTATATATCAACTCCACTTAGGTACTACTTCCCAGAGGTAACGCACTAGACATTTTAGGATCCAGCAGCTTGGACTTTAACCCCAAAGATGCAACATAAGAATTGGAGATAAAAAAATGAGATGCTCTAGAATCAACAATACTTGCACCCAGGAACTATAAATTATAAGCATACCAAATATCATTGATGGGTCCTTCACTCCTCCACAATTTCACCTTGTAGGGTAAAGACCATGCTTTCGCTTTCTATAGGTTAAGCTGCGTCGTCCTCCCTAAATTGCCCGTCTTTTGTTGAAACTGATTTGTTGGTCCTCTATATCCTTGCCCTGGCTATAGGGCACTATAACTTCCCTCTTGACATAGCCCCCTCATCAGTTGTGGGAATTCAGTCCTCCTATACCCTGGTTTATTGTACTCAAAACAAAAGCATTAGAGCTGTTTGGTAGCCTCCCATCTGACCTTCTCATTAGTTCCCCAAGTGTTCCTCAGTGGTCTCCCCTCCCTCATGTTTCTCTGACTCTAAATCTTCCTTGAGCCTAAAAATTTTGCCTTTATTACCAAGGTTGCTCGTATAATCTATGTGTAGGTTGGAAACTGCATGAAAACAATCTTGCCACGGATTGACGAGTCCAAACCCCATTCGACCTGATGACCCTTGGCCTCTTCATTAGACACTATTGATGTCATGTAGTAACATAGTTCTTTAAAGCGGTTTATGTATTGGGTCACCAACATCGACCCTTCTTTTAGATCCAAGAACTCAATAATCCGTCACTGCCTAATAGTGGGTGGAAAATATTTCTCCATAAAAAGTTCCTCTAACGGCACGCAAGTGAGGGTAGCAGTGTCCCTTGTATTTTTAATCATTGACCTCCAATGGTTCACTTCCTCCTCCAGCTAATAAGGAGCTAGTGCAACCTTATCACTGTAATCCAGGATGTCCATCGTGTCCGGTATCTTTTCAATAGCCCTTATCCAAACCTCCGTAACTCGTGGGTCAACCTCCCTCTTGAACGTAAGGGCCCTCTATTTCCTTAACTCAAACAAAAACCACGCTCTATCTTATAGCACCCTTATGGGTGGCCAGTTCATACTCATAGCTAGATCGCGCAAAACTTAAGCTAAGTCATGTATCCCCGTGTTATCATTCATCCCATTGATTTCGATCGACCCTAGGTGGTTGTATCTTCCTCCGACCATATAGAAAAAGAAGAAAAGAAAGAAGGATAACCTATGGTTACAATACTAACGAGGAGAGTTAGCAATAAGTATGAGTTTAAAATAAAGCAAAGCTGAAAGTAGATGCAATGCTTTCTCGAACTAAAGGTTTTGTTAGTTCATGCAACCCAAGAGGGGATGAATTGGGTTTAAAAACAATAATAAAAATTTTAAAAACCTTTTAAAAAATCTTTTAATTTCTCACACACATATAGCAGATAAAATGATAGATAAGAAAATAAAGAGGTTGAGGGAGAGAAAATTAAACTAGACACCAAGAGTTAGGGTGGTTCGACTTCTTCAAAGCCTACGCCCACTTCTCAAGACTCCCCTTGAGAATATCCACTAGGATCGAATGCTTCACAGGCGCATGCAAAAGCCTTTACAGCCTCAAGAGATCCTACAAAACATTCTTCTATTTTTTGTAATCTCTATTGAGCTCTTCTTTAAAGAGGATCACTCACTCTCTTAAAAGATTAAGGGTGACTCACCCTCTAATAGAATAAATGTGAGAATCAAAGATTCACTAACTCACTCTCTTTAGAAATTATTGAAAATAAATGAGCAATAAAGAGAGAATCGGCCGGAGGAGTATTAAAGAGCAGTAAATGCTTTTTCAAGGATTTGAGCTTTTAATTTTGAGCAATAGAATAGTGTCCAGATATTTAAAGCTCTGAAAATTTACTCCTTATATAGCCATCTAAGTAAATGATCGTTGGTGGGTTGGTGGAGGCATTAAATGCTCTGAAATCCAACTGTTGGAACTAGGGCGAGATTTGAAATCTGTCGCAGGTATTGACTCAAAACCATTTTGTGTTGACACAAAATATCTAGGGTTTGGTTCTTCAAGTGGTTGTGTCGACTCAAATCTTCGTTAGTGTCGACCCAATTTTTACTTTTACCTCACCCACACAATCATGTCGACTCATGAATCACTTAGTGTCGTCCCAATACATTTCTTCAAATTTTTAGGTGAGACTTTGATGTCAACTCAAAAAGTTATAGTCAGCCTCGAGGCTTTTAGAGTTAACTCATCTTCGTTTGGTGTTGACTCAGAAACTTACAGTCAACCTCGGCTGTTTTGGTGTCGACTCAACTTCGTTTGGTGTTAATCCAAAACTCTTGTTTTCGAAGGGAACGTTTGTGTCGACTCAACAAGTTTTGGTGTCGACCCTTTTTGACTTAGAAATGGAAAATGACTTGTAACTCTTGTGTCGACTCATTTCTCTGTGGTGTCGACTCATTTTGTTTCCCAGATAGGGTTTTGGTGTAGACTCATTTGAATTTGGTGTCAACCCAAAAACTCAAAGTCTGGAACTCGAAGGATCATTTGGTGTCGACTCAAAACACTTTGGTGTCGACTCAAAATGAATCCCGGTCTAATACAGAAAGTGTATACCCAAAATTATTTAATGTTGACTCATTTGAGTTCCTAAAACGTCTTAAGCAAAGTAGTTAGGGTGTCGACTCAATTTCTCAATGGTGTCGACACAAAACGTTCTTATTCAGAACACTGAGTGTCAACCCATTTGATGCAAAGAGTTAGCACAAATGGTATAAGGTGTCGACTCATTTGTCATGAAGTGTCAACACTTACCTTTCTTGAAAATAATAAAAATATTATCTTTTTAAATCAATTTAATTATAAAGAAATAAATTATTAAAATCATCACAATTTAATTAAAAAGCCCTTAGGCTAACAGGTTTCCATTCATTAGTTCCAAAGATTGGATAGTTTATGCAAAAGGATCTTGTTATCGTACCGCTAAAACTTCTAAGTACTTAACATTACAGAACCATTCAGTCCTATATGTGCGGGATTACTATCCAAAATGACCACTCTACCTTCCCATAACTATACAAGAGGGAAAAAGGCAATGGTTTAACCCCCACCTTAACACAACCAAAAAAAAACACTACAGTCTACTCTAGAAAATAGCTCTAGGTAGTCCCTGCCCACGATGGTCTCGAGCTCCCAAGTGACCTCTTGAACTCCGTAGCACTCCCAATAGACCTTCATATACCAAGTGTTGGGAGACACTAGATCCCTCCGAGCACTGTCTAAAACAACAAAAGGGCACTTTATGTAGGTTCGGTCGTCATCAAAGTCTCTCTCTCTCTCTCTCTCTGAGCTGATGATCTGTCCTTCATCCAATGGGCAGTGTAGCTGTAGCAAGGCTAGGAGAATGGAGTTCCCTACCCTAGCTATGAGTTCTGAGGCACCATGAGCTAGTAAGTCCTATTGCCCTATCGTTGGATAATAGACACTGGACCCAAATAGTAGTATACGGCAATAGACGTCTTCCAACAACACCAAATAATAGGAGGCACTCGCACACATACTGATGCTCCCACTAGGTAATCCATACGATACCTCTACTGACTCTACTAAAATTGTACCTCCTTCTCATCTATAAGAAGGGGCTCGGTGGGGTCATAAATCTTTCTATAGGCCCCATCGCTATAAACCTCGTCCCTAGGTCATTCAAACCTATGCCATCCTCTATTGGGGCAAATTGCTAAGATCCTAAGATTACGTCATGATTTTAGTCAAAATCAACCCGGATGGGCAATCATCGCAACATGTTCTAGATTAAAACTTTTGATATCGAACAATCAAAAATAAAGCCCGATAATACTCCCAAAGTTAGTTAAGGATTATACTTTTTGAAATCTGATTGGATTCATTCCGGTTACTGCAATAAACTTTAGTCAATAATCCATTGCAATTTTTAACTAGAAGTCAAATCTCCAACACATGCCTTCTATTGTATTCTTGAATGCTAAAACTCGATCGTAGTGCGGACTACGTTCTTTGTGTTCTTCAAAATCTGTACCAATTAGACTTAGGTTTCAGAGAATGTGAAAACTCTAGCCTCTTTGTCAGTTGACTGAATAATATTAATTATGACGTTAGGGTTTATAACTGCATTTAAATAGGCTACAGCAGGGACTTGTAGAGTAAATAAAACATAGACTTTTAATGTAATTATAAAATCCTACCTCAGGCTAGAAGTAATTTCATAAAAATATAAATTATAATTCATTCTACTAAAAAATTATAATTGCACTTCTAGCCTTATTCTCAAAACAGTAGTATTCGAGCTCCTGTTATTAAATGCTTATTTATTCTCCCCACGTTAAGATTTCAGATACTCACCGATTAAATTAAATTATTAACAATTATATTTAATTGGCTTCTTCAAAAATTCTTAAGACCTTCCACTTAACTTATTTGACCACCGGATTGTAAAATCCACCAGTAGGATTTGGCTCAGTCAAACCTTATAAGCTTCCTTAATGGGGTATCATCAATCTTGACATTTTAGAACGTGGATTCCAACAATAATTAATATTTACTATATAATTAATTTCGTTATTTAACTTACGGTGATTATAGACCCATAAAAGATCATACCCTTCAATGAATCAAAATAACGAATATTAAATATATGTGTCTAATAATTATCGGGATTAAGAACATAAGTCCTCATAATAACCATGGTGTGTAAATTAATTTATATAGTCAGTATAAAATTAATTATCCCAAGTTGGTTGTGTTCAATACACACAAAGTGCACTAGCACATTGAGTCGAAACAGTTGTCGAAATAATTACTGTTCCTTGTAATCAAGACAGATCTACTAAAATATTATGCTACAATTGTACCGATGGTGTGTTCAATTCCATCTAAAATTGTGAACCAAAAACTTATATATTCTACAAGAACTGATGATCTGGTCTTCTGTGTGTAAATCGAACTCTACACACCAGATTAACTACTATGCAGAATAAAAAATACCCATACACAACATTAAATAAATAATAAAACACATATATTACTCATTAAGATTCTCATAAAATAGAAAAACTAATTTTATTAAGAAAATAAAACTAGATACTAAAACCAAAACTATGATTTTTAGTATATAACCTTGGCAATCTCCACTTGTACTCAAAACTATACTGCCATACATCTCACTCTTATGCCTTCTACATGAGTATAAAAGTCTTAGGTAGTAAGCTCTTTGTAAAATTATCTACAAGGTTGTCTACTGATGCAATCTTGGTCACAACAACGTCACCCTTCTGTATAATCTCTCGTATCAAGTGATATTTACATTCGATGTGCTTTCTTTTCTTGTGCGCTCTTGGTTCCTTCGAGTTGAAAACTGCTCGGCTATTATCATAATAAAGTGTAATAGCTGACTATACAGAAGGCGCCACATCCAGATCCAACATGAAGTTTTTGAGCCAAATGGCCTTCTTGGCTGCTTCAGAAGCTGCCATGTACTCGGCCTCCAAAGTGGAATCAACAATGCAAGACTACTTGATACTCCTCCAACTTATGGCTCTACCTCCCAATATAAACACATATCCCAAGGTAAACTTTTGAGAATCCTTATCAAACTGAAAGTTCGAGTTTGTGTATCCCAAAGGTAGTAGACCATCTTTCTGGTAAATCAATATATAATCTTTAGTCCTTTTCAGGTACTTGATTATATGTTTTACCGCTGTCCAATGCTCTTACCCTGGATTAGACTAATATCTGCTAACCATACCAACGGTAAAATAGATGTCAAGTCTAGTGCAAAGCATAGCATACATGAGGCTTCCTATTGCTGAAGCGTAAGGAACTGCCTTTATTTTCTCTGTTTCATCAGTTGTCTTAAGATATTGATTTTTGAATAGAGTGATTCCATGCCTGAAAAGGAAAAACATTTTCTTAGAATCATGTATGCTAAAATGAGTAAGAATTGTATCGATATAAGTAACTTATGATAAGCCCAACATCTTTTGTTTCTGATCTCGCATAAGTTTGATCCCAAAGATGTGACTGGCTTCTCCCAAGTCTTTTATATCGAACTGACCAAATAACCATACCTTCACCGAATATAACACCCCCAAATTATTTTTGATGAGTAAGATATCATCTATGTAAAGTACTAGAAACATCTTATGCTTCCATTACCCTTCTTGTACACATAGGACTTGTCAAGACTTTAATCAAAATCATAAGACTTAATGGCTTGATCAAATTGAGTATTTCAAGACCTAAATGCCTGCTTAAGTTCATAAATGGATCTCTTAAGTTTGCAAAAAATGTGTTCTTGGCTATGAAACCATCTAGTTGTGTCATATAATTACACTCGTCAAGACTTCTATTAAGGAAAGTTGTCTAGGTATCCATTTGACAAATTTTGTAATCGAGATGAGCTGCAATGGATAAGAGAATTCGGGTAGACTTAAGCATGGCTACCGGTGAAAGGCCTCCTCATAATCGATCATTTCTTTCTAAGTAAACCCTTTTGTAACAAGCCTAATTTTGAAGATTTTTACCTTTTCGTCTACTCCTCTCTTCTTCTTAAAGATCCACTTACGTCTAAGAGATTTTATCCCTTCGGGTGGTTCTATAAGTTCCTAAACCTGATTAGAGTACATTGACTTTATCTCTGAATTCATAGCCCTTAGCTATAGTTCTACATCTTTATCTTGGAGTATTTTGCTGTAGTTGTAGGGTTCGGTATCCGGTTCTTTTGAGATACCATTAAAAGACTCACAAAAATATATACCGATCGGGTTGATGAACAATCCTCCTATTATGATGAGGCACTACCAGCGTCTATGTACTAGCAGTGACACATTGTACTAATTTTGAATCTTGTGCACTATTACTCACATGCTCCTCTATAATCTTAACGTGGAAGAGAATAAATAAATATTTAATAACAGGAACTCGAATAATTCAGTTTTAAAAATAAGGCTAGGAGTGCAATTATAATTTATGTTTATATAAAATTACTTACGGGCGGAGGTAACATTTCATAATTACATTAGGAGTCCACATGTTATTTACTCCACAGGTCCCTACTATAGCCTATTTATATACTGTTGTAAAACCTAGTCGCTTCATTATTCATAATCAGTCTACGATTTCCACGTATTGCGAAAACAAAAGAACATGTGGCTATAGAGGTTTTGAAGAATATGATAGATCAAAATGCACGCTTTGTTGATGTTTTGGCATTCAAAAATATAGCAGAAGACTTCACTTAGAGATTTGATTTCTAGTAAAAAGTCAAAAAAACTTGTTAACTAAAGTTTGTTATAGTAAATGGAATCAAGTTAACCAGATTTCGAAAGGTATAATTCTAAACAAACATTGGGGTTATACCAGATTTTATTTTTTATTATTCGATATCGAAGGGTTTTAATTTGGAGCCTGTTTCAGCTCTTACCCGTTTAGATTGTTTTTTGACTAAAATCATGTACAAAATCTAAGGATCTTGGTTTTAGCCTCAACAATTGTATTAGAGCCATCTTTGATTATGTATATAATTAAATCATGGGTTTTGGTAGATTTGAATTGTGCTAACTTTGTTTTGCAGACGATCATATCCCAACTTTAATGGTAATTAATTTTGCATGTTCGATTGCATGGTTTTTAATGATTATTATTTGATTATTTATTTTTTTCACGAAAGTTTGGTTGTGGTAGTTAAATGTGAACTCTTCGGAGGCATATGAATCATGTAATCTTCTTCCTCTATAGTTGATTGTGAACTCGAAAGAGACATATGATCGATATTCATGTTTTTTTTCCGAAGGAATGAAGAATGAGGTCGAAGAACGCAGCAAGGCGTGCATAGGTACGGCAGCCAACGACGGCGACCGAGTGCGGCAGTGGCGGTGCGGGCTAGCAACTGCGGCGACGGCGACGGCCAAGTGCAGCGAAAGCGGTACAGGCTCAGCGGCAACAGTGGCTTGCAGTTATTGTATGTCACAAGAGTTCTGTTGGCTACAAGATTGTGACTGCAGAATTCTAGTTCTGACATGACTTGAAGACTCTTGGATGAATAGAAACTCTTTGGTTTAAAGAGTTTTAGCTAGACCATCAAGCCAGGATATTATGCATTTATTTATTTATTTACTTAAATGTATATGATTTTAATTCGGTTTTTGCTTTCTGTTCAAGTTTGATTAATTCAATTATTTGAAATTAATTTTTCTTGTAACGACAAAATAAAATAAAATGTTATTAAATTAATTAATTAATTAATTTTGTTAAAGAAAATTTTGCAGATTTATTTTGTTACTCAAAAATGCGTTTAAGATGGATTTAAAAAAATCTAGAATCTTAAAAAATGTGGTGATTAATTTTAAATTGTTTAATTAATTAAAAGGGTCTAATTTAAATAAATTATTTTTTTGAAATATGTGTGACAGGAAAATAAAATAAAATTCTAAAATTTTATTTATTTTTTTATAAAATAAGAAGAATTTTAAAATTTTTATTTATTACACATATAACACGAAAAGATGGCTAAAATTAGAATATTTTGTAACGTGTGGTTTTTGAAAATTATAAATTTATTAAAATTAAGCAGTTATTATAACTCTCAAAAATATTTTAAAAATAAGTGGGTGATGGAATTTATTCACAAATAAATTCTACGGTCTCCATCACTAATTTGTAGGTGATGTAATTAATTTTGTGTAATGACTTTAATTAGGGCCTTCCTTCTCATCGAACAGAATTAATTACGGTATTACCAATACGAACCCCCTTTAGGCATAATTCTGGATAATTGTCAGTGTGACTTACTTCTCCATCTGAACTTCTAAATGGCTTATTGCGAAACGATTGATTCGGGATTAATGATAGTTTACAGTTAGCTGTAAATAATAATATCATCTTAATCTGTGTCACTATTATCATTTATAGGACCGAAGTTAAGTTAGCTATTTAATTTTACTTTGCATGATCTATTACCTACATAGTAAAATTAATAGGAATTGGCCTATCTGGACAAATGCTGAATAGTATACGACCTTCCTATCGAGACATGCTATTTACGGTGTACCAGGTTGTAGGCGAGTTTTTTTAAAATGGTATAGGAAACTAATTTTAAAATAAATTTAAAGTTTTTTCTCATCGTAATTAATGATTCTTAATTATGTGATTCTCATGATAAAATGGCTTTCAATCCACTCGCGACTGTACTCAAATAAAACAAACTCACGGGTCTTAATTATGTTAAGTGAAAAAGAAATCTGGATATTGTTTTAACTACTGAGGACTGTAAGTTTGTGTTATTAGAGATTTCTCCACCAATACCAAATGAGGGGGCGACCAAATAGAAAACCCTGGCTATCAGAAGCGGCAGAAGATTGGTCTGTTTGCTCACTATTACATTTTGGCTTCCATGTCAAATGTATTGCAGCATCAACATCAGTCTATGCCAGTGCCTATGACATGATTATGATCCTCAAAAAGATGTTTCAAGATCAAAATCATGTAGCTAGGCAGGTGACCATGAAATCACTAATAAACACAAGCATGGCTGAAGACACCCTAATTAGGGATCATGCTCTAAAGATAATTAGTCTTTTGAATGAATTGGAGATCATATAGCTGAGATTCAAGGGGAAACCCAGGTCGATATCATACTATAGTCATTACTTGATAACTTTAAGCAATTCTTCTTGAACTATACCATGAACAAACTCAGTTTTTCTCTAGCAGAACTACTTAAAAAACTTCAAGCAGTTGATGGTGTTCTTAGAAAGCCAGGCATTGTCTTTGTTGCTGAAAAGAGTTCTTCCTCTAAGCTAAAAGATAAGAAGAAGAAAATGGTTCAGAAACAAAGAGGCATAGATGCAAAGGCAGCTAATAGGCCAAAAGCTAGTGTAAAAAAACTGAAAGGCAAGTGTTTTCACTGCAATCAGATAGGGCACTAGAAGAAGCAATCTCTAGTATTTCTCAGCAAAAAAAACAACTAAGGTAATTTCTATTCATTAGTTGTTGAAATATGTTTAGCAGTGATATATACAAGTACTTGGTGTATAGATACGAGAGCCACTAATCATGTCTACATTTCTTTGTAGGGGTTTCAATAAACCAAATAGCTCAGTGATAGGAGATATACCTATACAAGGATAATAATACAAGGGTGGCAGCAGTTGTAGTGGGAGATAGCACTCTCGATTTTAGTAGAGATAAGTTTTTTAATATTAAAAAATTATCTTTATGTACCTTCCATTAGAAGAAAATTAATTTCAGTTTCTAGATTTGTTAAAAATTGATATTTTATTTATTTTAATAATTCTGTGGTTATTAAGAATAATAAATACTTTATTTATTCTAGTACATTGTGAATGATCTATATGTTTTCATTCCTATCTCTCTTACACTACAACTGAATAAATTGAATAATATATCTAATTTACCACTTAAGAAAAAAGAACCTTCTTTAATGAATTAAACGTATCTTTAGCACTTGCGCCTAGGTTATATAAATATGAAAATGATAAATAGACTAGTTGAATATGAACCTTTGAGTTTATTGGAAGTAGAGGCACTTTCAGTATGTAAATTCTGCTTGAAAGGAAATATAATTAAGAGGCTATTTTTTGTTAAAGGTTATAGAGCTAAAGAACCATTGGAACTGATTCACTCTGATGTATGTGACCTATGATTATCCAGGCTAGAGAAGGTTTTAAGTATTTTGTCACTTTTATTGATTATTACTCAAGGTATGAGTACATTTATTTGGTGCACCGTATGTCTGAATACTTTGAGAAATTCAAAGAATTTAAGATAAAAATGGAGAAGTTTCTAGGTAAATGTATCAAGACACTATGGTCTGACTGTGGTGGCGAATACCTCTTTTGGAGAGCTTAGGAACTACTTGTCATTAGAGGGGATTACATCTCAGTTGACTGCACTGGGCACTTTTTAGCAGAATGTGTAGCAGAAAAAAGGAATAAAACTCATATGTAGATGGTAAGATCTAGGATGAGTTATTCAGAGTTACCCAATTCGTTTTGAGAATTTGCATTAGAGACAACGACTTATATTTTGAAATTAATATCTTCTAAGTCAGTACTTATTACTTTCACATAATTGTGGACCAGACACAAGCCCAATCTAAGACATATTTAGAATTGGTGGTGTCTGGCACACGTGCTGAAAGAGAAATTAAGCTAAAATATATATATTGTTTTTTTGCAAATAAAATAATTTATGTCAAATTAAAATAAATAAAATTCTACGTTAGATCGAATATATTACAATAGAAAAACTAAGTGAATTTATTTGTTTGGTAGAAGTGTAAATAGAATATTATAAGAATTAGTATGATAATTTTTTTTGATTTTAAAATTTTTTTATCAAATAAATTATAATTTTTTTGTATTTTTATTCAAAAAACAAAAAAATCCAATTAGCATGCAATGTCTTAGGGAGGGGAGAGAGAGAGAGAGTGGCGAGTGAGGAAGAGAGAGGAGAGAGAGGAGAGAGAAAAAGAAAGGGGAGGTAAATGGGCCACTTGGATTTCTGAGTTTGATTTTGGGATACAATTTTGGGATAGTAGAATTACTGTTTTTGTTATTTTCAAGTTGATTTCCAGTGTGATGATATATTAAATGCTATTAGCTTTTTAAAGTTTATGTTCTAGTATGAGTCTTTTGTCACGACAAAAGTTTTAATTCTAAGAAAAATAAAGATTGTTTAAAAAAAATTGATTCTACTCATTTTGCCATGTCGGAAACAAAATGTTTTATAATATTATTTTTAAATAATTAAATAATATTATAAAACATGCCTAAAATATTAGGAGTAAATAAAGGAAAAGAAAATAAAACTTATGTTGAACCATAGACTGCCGCTTAAACCTTTTACGTGCCCTCAGGACAACAACCACGAACTCAAATGACACCTTCTTTGGAACAACTTGACACATGAAAACCCAAATAAAGACAAAAAAGAAGACTAGAAGTCTTAGGGGCAACCTATGTGAACTCGAATAAAGACTCAAAGTCTCACTCTTGAGAATCACTTAAGTTCTTCGAGTACATCCTCAAATTTACGACTTGAATTGAACTAATTCTGAATGATTTGAAAAGCTTAGAGAAGGGCGCTTTCTATAGGTTTCAAAGAAAATGAGTTTTCAAGTCAAAAGCCACTATGGGATAAGACAAAAACCTAATCCAACTTAGGAAAATGAGGAAAGGTGAAATACTAGTGGAGATGATTGAGATGGATGGTCCATCCATGTGGCTCACGCCCCAATGGCCAGTTTGGCCATGTATGCTTCCCAAGTTGATTTTTTTGCATCTTTTCCCTCGGTTGTTTACAAACAGCACGCTTGATGGTTCGAATGACTGAAAAAAAGTTCAGGCTGTGTAAAAACAGACACTGAAAAAGCCAACAAAAAAGGTTGAAAACGAAGGAGGTTCTATGGCAAATAGGGCATTTAGGCAACTCACTTGTCGATTCGTTCTTTACGATGTTGGGGTAAACTGTCAAGATCTTAAAATTATGTCTATGATTTTAGTAAAAAATAACTAGATGGGCAAACGCAAAAATTGACTTTAGATTAAAACTTTTTGATATTGAACAATCAAAATAAAATTCGGTATTACTTCCAAAGTTAGTATTAGGATTATACCTTTCGAGATTTGGTTGAATAATTTCAGTTGTTGCAACAATTTTCAGTCAATGATCCGTTGCAGTTTTTTACTTCTAGTCAAATCTTTGACACAAGCCTTCTGTTGTATTCCCAAATACTACAAGAAAGTTTTGAAGAATATAAATTATCGCGTCAAGTTTTATAACATCATGTATATACGGCTAGAACAGAAACCTGTAAAGTAAATATAACTTGAGCTTCTAAAATAATTATGAAAACTCACCTCAACCAAAAAACAATTTCATAAAAACATTAATTATAATTCATTCTACTAAAAAATTATAATTGCACTCTCAACCATATTCTCAAAACCGTATATTAGAGCTTTTGCTATTAAATACTTATTTATTCTTCCCATAATAAAATTCTCAATACCTACCGATTAAATTAAATTACTGCCAATTATATTTAATTAGTTTCTTAAATAAATTTCTTAAAACCTTTTGCTTAACTTATTTGACTACCGGATAATTAAATCCACCTGTAGAGTTTAGCTCAGTTAAAATTTATAAACTTCCTTAAGGGGGTATCGTCAATCACAATCTTTCAGGACGTGAATTCCGTCAATAATTAATATTTACCATATAATCAATATCGTTATCCAGCTCACCAAGATTATAGACCCATACAAGATCACACCCTCTAATGAATCAAAATAACGAATATTAAATATACATAAATAATTAATTATTTTGGGATCAAGAGTATAAATACTCATAATAACCATGGGGTGTAAATTAATTTATATAGTTAGTATAAAATTAATTATCCCAAAGTGGTCTTGTTCAATATATACAAAGTGTAGTAGCACAGCGAGTCAGAACAATAGACGACGCTATTATCTGTTCCATGTAATCAAGACAGGTTTACTAAAACTCTGTGTTATAGTCGTATCGATGGTTTGTCCAATTCCATGTAAATTGTGAATCAAAAACTTATATTTCACAAGAACCTTTAATCTGGTATTCTGTGTGCAAACCGAACTCTACACAGCTGATTAAATACTATGTAGAATAAAAAACATCCATAGACGACATTAAATAAATAATGAAATGCATACATTGCTCATTAAGATTTTCATAAAATGGAAAAATTAATTTTATTAATAAATAAAATTAAATACTAAAATTAAATATCATAATTTTTTAGTATACAACCTTAACAATCTCCCACTTATACTCAAAATTATGCTGCTATATATCTGACTCTCATGCCCTCTATATGATTGTGAAAAGTCTTAGCTATAAGCTCTTTGTAAAGGATCTGCATAGTTGTCTGCCGATGCTGCTATTTACGCTTGGTGTGTTTCGCCTCCAAGATAAACACATATCCTGAGGTAAAATATTTGGGAATCCTTTCTTGACTGAAAATTCGAGTCTGTGTAACCCAAGACCATTTGCTCGGTAAACCAACATATAGTCCCTAGTCCTTTTCAAGTACTTGATTATATGTTTTATCGATATTCAATGCTCCTACCCTATGTTAGACTAAAATTTTCTAATCATGCCAACGACAAAACAGATATCGAGTCTAGTGCAAAGCATAATATACGCGAGGCTTCCTACTGCCGAAGCATAAGGAACTACCATCATCTTTTCTATCTCAACAGCTTTCTTAGGATACTGAACCTTGGATAGAGTGATTCCATACCTAAAAAGGAAAAACCCTTTCTTGGAATCATGCATGCTAAAATGAGCAAGAACTATATCGATATAAGTAGCTTGTGATAAGCCCAACATCCTCTATTTTCGATCTCGCACAAGCTTGATCCCAATGATGTAACTCACTTCTCCCAAGTCTTTTATATCGAGCTGGCCAGATAATCATACCTCCACCGAAGATAATACTCCCACATCATTTTCGATGAGCATGATATCATCCACGTAAAGTACTAGAAATACCACCATGCTTTCGTCATGCTTTTTGTATACACAGGACTCGTCAAGACTTTGATCAAAACCATAAGACTTAATGGCTTAATCAAACCGAGTGTTCCAAGACCTAGATGCCTATTTAAGTCTATAAATGGATCTCTTAATGTTTCACAACATGTGCTCCTTACCCTTTGCTACGATTCTACATCTTTATCTTGGAGTGCTTCATTATAATTACAGGGTTTAATAACTAGTTCTTTTGGGATCCTATCAAAAGACTTTCCTAAGAACATATACCGATCGGGTTGACGAATAACCCTCCCTCTACCACGAGGCACTACCTGTATCTGTGTACTAGCAGTGACACGCTATGTTGATTTAGAACCCTTTGCACCATTACCCATATGCTCCTTTGGTTATGAAATCGACATTTTAATGGTAGCACCCTGATCTGGTTCAGGATCTGCACATGTCTCAACAATCCTTCTACTATGATGAGGCAATGGGAAATCGATGACACTTTCCTGTGGCGCTTCTATCATACTACTGGTATTTTCTCTCAGCTCTCCTAAAACATATCTACTCTTGGGCTTGTACTCTATTATATAATTCTCTTCCAAGAATTGGGTATTGGCATTGACAATGACCTTATGGTCTTTAGGATTATAAAATAAACCACCATTCATTTTCCTAGGATATCCAACAAAGAAGTAGACTTCTGTTCTCGATTCCAACTTATCTGTGTTCTCTTTCAGCACGTGTGCTGGACACCCCCAAATTTGAATATGTTTTAGACTAAGCTTGCGCCCGGTCCATAATTTTATGGGAGTAGAAAGATCTGGTTTAGAAGGTACCAAGTTCAAAATATAAGCCACTGTCTCTAATGCAAATCTCCAAAACGAATCGGGTAAGTCCGAAAAATAGATCTCACCATCTCCATAAGAGTCTTATTTCTTCTTTCTGCTACACTATTCGGCTGTGGAGTGTCCGGTGTAGTCAATTGAGATGTAATTCTCTCATCTGATAAATAATCCATAAACTCTCCAAAAAGGTACTCGCCATCATGGTCAGACTAAAGTGTCTTGATACATTTCTCTAGACGCTTCTCTGCTTTTGCCTTAAATACTTTGAATTTTTTAAAGTATTCAGACTTGTGGAGCATCAAAAAAATGTATCTATACTTTGAGTAATCGTCAATAAAAGTGACAAAATACTCAAAACCTCCTCTAACCCGAATAGTCATAGATCCACATAAGTTAGAGTGAACCAGTTCCAACGGTTCTTTAGCTCTATAATCTTTAGCCAAAAGCAGCCTCCTGGTCATCTTACCTTCCAAGTAGGATTCTCAGACCGAAAATGCCTTCGCGTTCAATGAACTCAAATGTCCATCTTTTACCAGACTATTTATTCTTTTCAGATTAATATGACCTAAATGTAAGTGCCAAAGATATATTTGGTTCATTAAAGAAGCTTTTTTTATCTTAAATGGTGAATTAGATGTATTATTCAATTCATTTAGTTGTAGTGTAGAAAAGATAGGAGTAATAATATAAAGATTATACACCAATATACTAGAACAGATAAACTGTTTATTATCCTTAATAACCACAGAGTTATTAAAATAAATAAAATATCCGTCTTTAACCAATCTAGAAACAGAAGCTAAGTTCCTTCTAATAGAATGTACATAAAGACAATCTCTCAATATTAAAACTCGATCTCTACTAAAACTGAGACTGACATCTCCCACTACAACTACTGTCACCATTGTATTATTGTTCATGTGTAGGTAAATATCCCCATTACTAAGTAGTCAGGTTTTCTGGAACCCCTGGAACGAATTACAGACATGATTAGTGGCTCTCGTATCTACACACCAGGTACCAGTAGATAACACCACTAAATATGTTTCCACAACTAGTGAACAGAAATTACCTTTGTTTTATACTTGACAAGATAAACTGGGCATTGTTTTTTCTCGTGCTGTGTCTGGTTGTAGTGAAAACATCTATCTTTTGGCTTTTTTCACACTAGTCCGTGGCCAATTAACTACCTTGGAAACTGTGTCACTCTGTTTCTGAACATTTTTCTTCTTCTTGCATTTCGACTTAAAGGAAGAATATTTTTTTAAAAACAAACACATTTCCTAATTTTCTAAGAACACCCTCGGCAATTAAAACTATATCCATTTTTTTTTCAGTCAACATAATTAGGACTCGTAAATTTGTTTTCTTTGAGTATAGCCGCGAGTTGATTAAAAGCCATTTTAATCTTGAGAATCATATAATTAAAAATTATTAATTATAATGAGCAAAACTTGAAATTTTATTTTAAAATTGAATCTCTCTACCATTTTTAAAAATAATTTACCAGCAGCCTAGAACATCGTGAATAGCATGCCTTGATGGGAATGACGTCTACTATTCATCATTTGTTCAGAGAAGCCAATTTCTATTAATTTTACTATCTAGGTAATAGATCATGCCAAAAAAATTAAACAACTGGCGTAGTTTCGGTCCAATAAATAATAACAGTGACTCAGATAAAGAGGATACTATTATTTACAACTAAGTGTAAACCATCACTTAATCCCGAATTAATCACTCCGCAATAAACCCTTAAGATGAAAAAGTGATTCACACTAACAATTACCTAGATTTATCCCTAAAAGAGGTTCGTACTGATGATTCTATAATTAATTCTGTCAGATGGGGAGGAAGGCCCAAATGCCAATACGCAAAATTAATTACATCACCTACGAACTAGTAATGCAGACCACGGAATTTATCTGTAAATAAAATTCTTCACTTACTTAGTTTTTAAAATATTTTTGAAGGTTATAAAACTGTTTAATTAAAATAAATTTATAATTTTCAAAAATCATACGTTACAAAAGATTCTGGTTATTAAATCATCTTCACGTGTTTTTATGTGTAACAAATAAAAATTCATAAATTATATTTATTTAAAAAATTAATTTTAAAAAAAAATCAAGAATTTAATTTTATTTTCTGTTACACATATTCCAAGAAAAATAATTTATTAAAATTAAACTCCTTTTTTAATTAATTCAAAATCAAAATTAATTACCACGTTTTTTCAAGATATTCGATTTATAAAAATCATCTTAAACGTGTTATTTTGTAACAAATAAATTTCTCAATTTTTAAAAAAAAATTAATAAAAGAAAATTTTATTTTATTTTTTTCATTACAAAATTTAATTTCGATTTAAACAGAAATTAATTAAAAAACGAACGTGAATAATAAACCAAATATATATCATCCACGCAGTTAATATAAAAAATAAATAAATACAAGATATATATCTCAGCTTTAATAGTCATACCAAAACTTTTTTTTTTAATTAAAGAGTCCCTATTCACCAAAAGTCTTCCAGCCCTGTAATCCTACTAGAATTATAACTCTAGCCTAACAGAAATCTTGTAAAATTGAAACACTAAGGTTTCGTTTGGTAACGTTTATGTTTTTTGTTTTTTAATTTTATTTTTAAATTTTTCATAAACTGTAAACGTATATGATCAATGTAAAAATTAATTTTTGTTTTTAAAAAATTGTAAACAGTTTTCAAAATTTACAAAATTTTAAGAAACAGAAAAATGTATTTTCACTTGTTTTGTAAATAAATTTTGATTTGATTCATCTGTAACGTCCAACTACTACTTTTTAAATATTTATATTATCAAACATGTTTTTATTTTTATTTTTTTATAAACATAAACAAAAACATATTTTTTGTTTTTCGTAAATAAAAAATAAAAAACTGTAAGCGTTACCAAACGGGCTCGAGTCACAGTTCCACTAAAATACTATTGTCACCGTCGCCTGGCCACACACCACCATTACCCCACCGCACAAACACTGCACCGTGCCGCCGCACCGCTGTCCGCGCGCGCCTGTTGCGCGCTGCATAATTGTTGCGGCTGTTTTACCGCTTGGAATTGAATTGCCGCAGTGGTGTTTTGATTCCTAAGTGCATAATTAAAATCCCAAGGCATTGTGTTTGGACCGAATGAACTTAAAAAAAACGTCATCCACGTGGCTTTAAAAAGCTTTAGCCTTCTAATGGGATTATCTCCATGGATCCATGGATTGATAATTATCACTTGCTTGAATTCCTTCATGGGAATTAATATCAAGAATTCCACCACGAATTATCACCATTTGGAATCTCCATGGGAATTAACATTACATTATCGTGCCCACCGTTTGGAGTTGTTTTTCAACTTTTCTTCGTTCTTCTATTTTTCTTTGATCATCTGACTTTTGATTTACATAAAATCAAAATATACAATAAATAGAAATCGAAAAATAATTAATTTTTACATTGATCATATACCTCTGAAGAGTTCACAATAATCTACCACGATCAACTCTTGTGGTTAAAAAAAATTAATTTAATAATTATCATTCATTCATTCAATCAAGCATGAAAAAATAAATAACGATCATAAAATCGAGATTAGATCACTTGCAAAACCAAGTTAGCACAGATCTAAAACTACTCGAACCCTTCGATTAAACTATATTAATATTCAAAGTCGGCTTTAATACCTATTGTTGGGACAAACTGTCAAGATCCTAAGATTATGTCTATAATTTTAATAAAAAATAACTGGATGGGCAAGCGCCGAAACTAACTACAGATTAAAACTTTTGATATCAAACAATCAAAATAAAACTCAGTATTACTCCCAAAATTAGTTTTAGGATTATACCTTTCGAAATCTGGTTGGATGATTTCGGTTGCTGCAACAATTTTCAGTCAACGATCCATCGCGATTTTTCACTTCTAGTCAAATCATTGACACAAGTCTTCTACTATATTTTTTAATACTAAACACGAATAAAGTGTAGGCTTTGCTTTATCATGTTATTCAAAACCTTCTTGATTAAGCTTAGGATTTTCAGATAACGTGAAAACCCTAACCACCTAATCAGTAACTAAATAATATGAATTGTTGCATTAGGTTTTATAATAGCATATATAGGGCTACAGCAGGGATCTGTTGAGTAAATATGATTTGGGTTCCTAATGTAATTATGAAAACCCAACTCAACCTAGAAGAAATTTCATAAAAACATTAATTATAATTTATTCTACTAAAGAATTATAATTGCACTCCCAACCATATTCTCAAAATCGTATATTTGAACTTCTATTATTAAATACTTATTTATTCTCCCTAAGTTAAGATTCTCGATACCCGTCAATTAAATTAAATTACTGATAATTATATTTAATCGATTTCTTAAATAAGTTTCTTAAGACCTTCTTCTTTACTTATGTGACTGCCGGATAATTAAATTCACTTGTAGGGGTTGGTTCAATCAAAACTTATAAGCTTCCTTAAGAGAGTATCGTCAATCCCGATCTTTCTGGACGTGGATTCCGTCAATTATTAATATTCACCATATAATTAATATTATTATCCAACTAACCAGGACTATAGACCCATACAGGATCGCACTATCTAATGAATCAAAATAACGAATATTAAATATACGTAAATAATTAATTATTTCGGGAATAAGAGCATAAGCACTCATAATAACTATAGGGTGCGAATTAATTTATATAGTCAATATAAAATTAATTACCCCAACGTGGTTCTATTCAATACACACAAAATGTACTAACACAGCGAGTCGGAACAATAGATAATGCTATTATCTATTCTCCGTAACCAAGACAGGTTTACTAAAATTATGTGTTACAGTCGTACTGATGATTTGTTCAATTACATCTAAATTGTGAATCAAAAACTTATAATTCACAAGAACTTTTAATCTGATTTTCTGTGTGCAAGCCGAACTCTACATACCAGATTAAATAATATGTAGAATAAAAGACATACATGTATGACATCAAATAAATAATGAAATGCATACATTAGCCATTAAGATTATCATAAAATAGAAAAACTAATTTTGGTAATAAATAAAATTAAATACTAAAACCTAAAATCATAGTTTTTTAGTATACAACCCTAACAATCGAAGACCGTACTTGTTTTTAAAATTGCATTTCATATTGACCGTTAGCCATGTGCATTATAGTTAGTAAAAATGGAAAGTCTACAAATGCCCCTATTTTATAGAGCTCATACAACAAAATCACGAGAGCTCGGTGAGAGTAAGTGGAACCAAGGAGGAAGTGGATGTCCCGAGCCTAACAAAAATCTTGTAAGATCTAGCATCCAATTTGGATCAAACACAAAGGAAGGCACCCCAGGAAGAATCAGGGTACTTATCAATCCTAAGGGTACAAAATATCCCAACACCTGAGAAGAAGAATTTTTTCCGAACAACAGAGGTTTGGATCAAAGCCACAAAGACAACAGCAACCAACAGTAAGAGCTTGTTAGAGGTACAACCAGCCAGAGCGTAAGATAACGCACTGCCCGATAAGAATTGGAGGAGATAATCAAGGAGGACCATTACAGAATAACAAGAAAATCACGTGCTCGGAACCTTACTCTCAAGGTGACCGAAAGGAACAACTAGGAAAAAGGGCACTAAAATTAAAAAAATTATTATCAATGCTAGAAGCTCGGACATAAAAGATCTGAGTGCCCATTACGAAAAGGATTAAACTACAACCACCGTTAACAAGAATAGAGCTACAAGAATCAAATAAATTTGTTGCAGCAAGAAACAAGTGGGTTAAAGAAGGTGGTGCAACTTGACCAACTAGAGAGCGATGAGGGGAGTGTCCGCCGTTCACAAGAGACAAGCTCAATAGTCTACTTTAATTGTAATAAATACAGACATAGAAAGTTTGAATCCCCGCTACTAAGGGGAAGAAACTACAATATTCGTCAAAAGGGAACGGGTGATTCGGGAAGGATGAGACAGCTTGATCGACAAGAGAATCAATGGATGGAAGGCTCGTCTTTTCAAGAGAAAAAGGAGTATTCGTTAATGATCGGAGGTACGCCCGAATTCGCAAACTCTAGGATATACGTTAGTTAGACTTGTTGCATTATCCCGAGAAAAGATACGCTTGAAGGACAAAGGCTTTAAGTTAACACTAGTCAAACAACTCACGTGCCACGGATATCCGACGTGATCTTTGAAAAAACAATGGTGTAGTTGTTGGTCTAAGATGTTAGTAAGACTAAACAACCATTACCCAGAGTGATACACGTATAAACCCCATCTTGTCCACACCTCAATAAAAAATAACTCAAGCAAACAAGGACACAATTTCGAAGAGAAGAGGTGCAAGTCATCCACAACCTTTCGCATGAAATTTCGAGGACAAAATTTATTTAAGGGGGGTAGATTGTAACACCCTGGCCCAGACCCTAGTTGTAACAACTCGGATTGTAACTACCCATAGAGCGATTTAGCCTAAACCCTAATATTAGCAACGGTTAGTTGACAAGATCTTAGGTCGCTGAAATAATGGAAATCCTAACTCAATCCGAAAACCCTAAAAAGATCAAATACTCAGAAAAGGCTCGCAACAGCTTAAACTTAAGTAAATAACATAAAATATAAAATTTAAAATCAAAAATTCTCATAATTAAGGTAAAATGACCATTTTGCCCCTAGTAAAGCAAAAAGTCTTAAAAATTAAAAATTTGACACATGGATACCTAAAATCAGATATTTATATGTAATTAATTAATAAAAGACAAAATAACAACAAAAATGACTAAAATACCCTTGCATGGCTGGCTACCTAGGAGATTGTGCCCAAAAAGCTATTTTTTGCCTTTTTAAACTTAAAAATAAGAAAACAGTTGTATAAATTAAGTATTATTATGACCTAATACTTTTTATACAAGTAATATACATAATAATATAATAACATAGGTCAACAAAAGAAAACAAATAATTATTTAAAATTTCTACACAATAAATAAGTCAAAAAGTCAATTTTTGTCAAACTAGCTTAAATTAACTTAAAAGCCTACACCTATTTATTTAATTGCTATAAAAAATTATGATAAATAATGGGAAGACTAAATTCATTATAAATACATTAATATAATATATTTTAGTAAGTTAAGATACCAAAAAGATACATAAAATTAATATTTTATGCATTTTCTTGCACGATACCAAAACAAAATTTAATCATTAAAATAATGCAAATTTGACTTTTAAGCTTCCCCAAACAGCCCATCTGAAATCTCACCTGCCCTAATCTGAATATATATTTCTCAAATAGATCAAACCACCCCATGCAACGAATGGAATTTTAGAAAATTAGGAAAAAGCCTTACACATAATTATAAAACCCACCAACTCCTTGCTTATAAAATACAACCAAACACCTCCCTTCTCCTCCACATTTTCGACAATACTAGAGAGAGAGAGACCAGGCTCGTGAGCTCAAGTGTTCTCCAATTGTTTGAGAGAAAAATTAGAGAAGAAGAAAGGAAAAAGGAAGAAGAAGCTAGGAGGGACCAAGGAAAATGCAATAAAGCCAAGTCCTACCACTTCTCTACCATTAGGTCTTCAACGCAAGTAAGTAAATGTCCTAAAACTTTATGATATTCTCTCATAAAATAGTCCTCAATCAATCTCTATAATCAACCCTAAGAATAAGAAACAAAGATTAACTCAAAAAGGCGTCGTAAGAGTAGATTGTGGATTGTACGTGTATGATTAAGCCTTACATGTGCTTGCATGTGAATATTTTTGAGATTTATGGCTTGAATATGTTCTGGAGTTTTGATTTGTATAAGTATAAGACATGCATGCAAAGAAAACACATAAAAATACACACAACATGAGCTAAGCTACCAAAACCCTAGATAACCT
The DNA here is from genome assembly GCA_034768845.1 of Heliamphora exappendiculata. NCBI lineage: Eukaryota > Viridiplantae > Streptophyta > Magnoliopsida > Ericales > Sarraceniaceae > Heliamphora > Heliamphora exappendiculata. The sequence continues at coordinate 9,704 of JAOTRH010458212.1, read as the reverse complement.
AATTTTTTGGACTTACCAACATTCTGTCACAAATTTTAAAATAACACAACTAATTATAAAAAAAATAATCTTAAAGTGATTTTTATGTCCAGACCTATATTTTGGAGTTCTATTTCATACAAAATTGGTTTGAAGTGATTTCGTTGAGTAGAACTCCAGATATACCATTTTTTCCAAAGAGCGTCATATCTTGATCACTCTGAATTGCAGACCTAAAAACCCTATGTTAGGGTAAGAACCGAGCTTGGGTCAAACCATAAAACTTGTATATGACATGTTTATCTTACGGTCCACAAAAAATGAGCTAAAAATATGAAGTCTTGATAGGTTAAAATCCTTCCCAAAGTCACTGTTCTATTTTAGTGACTGATAGAGCTCTCTGTCACACCTTTTTGTGAGACCAAAACCCTAAGTTTTTAATATCCAAATCCAAAAGTGGTAAAGATGAAAAATGTAGCTAACATATTAAACTAAATACTGAGTAAAATAGCCCAAAATACCCTCGGATAATACCCCAAAGGTTTTGAGAATTCTCTGTTGAAACCCTATTTTGCAGACCTTTTTTAGGCTGACTAAACCTATTTTATAAATTAGTCAAAATCACTAACTCTTTCCAAACAACTTGTCCTAGAAAAAAACATGAAACTTGTAGGGGACACCTTGAAATAAAATCTCACCAAAAATCAGACCTATATCCCTTGAATTGATGCCCCAAAACCGTGGTCAACAGATGCCCAAATTTTACATTTTTCTCTGTAAAGTGCTGAATGGTTTTCACTTAAATAAAATGACATTTTTCCCTAAGATCTGACCTTAGTGTTAAACATGAAAGTTGTAGAAAATATTTTTATTTAATTGGCGTTCAAATTTCATAAATTAAATCCATGTCTAGGTACCTCAAAACACTTTCGTAACTTTAAATTTAGCGATTAAACATTTACTTAAATTTGACTAAGTGCTTGAGTGGCATGTTACTTTATGGAACTTGAACATATGAACTTTAATTGAATTATGTGAGTGATCGGTGTATGAAATTAAAATTTTGATGATTAAAAACCATGCCGATAGGTTGGACCCATATCACATGAATTGTAGATTACGCTTCATATATTTGTACTTTATGCTTTAGTGAGTTGTACCATGTACCATATAGAGTTTATATGCCATGCTATAATTAATTATACACGAGAGGCATATTGCACATCATGAGCATTCCTACATTTTATCTTGGGTTATCGGAGTCCCTTTCGTACCTATCATTTTAGGTTAGGTGAAATAGAAATTCTTTTTCTGTGGTTGTGGATCTAGGGCGTCCTGGTTGCCAAATTTAAAAATGAATTGGGAGATTGTTTATTATAAAAATGGGGGTTAGGCACCATGGGTTCGTCACTAGCTTTTTAATTAGACTTTAGATTGACACCTAACGAGCATCCTGGTCCTTAATATGGGATTGGTTGGCCTGGAATAAGGATGGACAAAATTGGAAGGCCCGTCCCCACGTCGTTGCCATTGCGTAAAATGGCTAAGGCATGTAGCCAAGGCGAGGGTTTACCTTTTGCAACGAGGTGAGGATAGGTTCGGTGATCAGGTCCCATCAAGTCTACTCTATAATTCCCGGCGTGGAATTCATGATATTGTTTTGAATGTATGTCGAGTTGGACAACTGTATTGTATTCATCTACATCACACACTCGCACAATCATTCTTATATATGTTTAACCCGTTGAAAATGATAAATTGTCTGTCTCTTCGGCCTTAAATTTGTATTGGGTATTATACGATACGTATTATAGGATATTTTGTTGTAAGTTTGTTAGACTGTTTAGGAAATTTGCTTCTGGGCTTCGACTCATGGCATTTGTGCCACGGTGAAGAACAGTTTGAGGAAGGTGTGTTCATTGGAGAAGAAGACTTCGAGGAGCAGGGACAGTGGCAGGAGCCAGCCGACCCCAACAACGCCGCTTGAAGATGTAGAATTTTCTCTTTTTGATCTTTGTTCAGTCTCCACGGACATATTGTAACTTTTGTTAAATTCTCTGGATGACTGTAATCATTAAGTATTTTGAACAAGTTTTGAACCTTTAATAATGTAGTAATTATCGTATGTAATTATAAATGCATGGCTAGAATATCTCCCTTATTTATAGTTACGTATGTCCCGACGTGCCCGGAGGACGGAGCGTCACAACCACTCTTGCAGAATAGCCTGAGAATTAGCTACAAGGAGTAGCCGATGCAAATTATGGACCGACTAGAGAAACAATTAAGGAACAAGACAATTATCTTTGTCAAGGTATGGTGGAAAGGTCACTCTAGAGGAAAAGCAATGGGGGAAAAGGAAGACAATCTATGCCGAGAATACCTAGAACTCTTCAAACAAAGAATGTAAACCTTTCTCATTTTAGATAACTTCTTAAGGTGGAGGAGTGACTAAACCCTAAACCCCAAGGGAAAGTTTGGAGGACCAAACTTCTAAGGCTAGGGAGGATGAAATGCCCCAACCCTAGACACCACTAGAAGACACTTGAATGTTCATGAATAAGAATCTTACAAATCACATGGGACTGTAAAACAAGAATAGGCGGTCGTGATAACTAGAAACTATAAACGGCTTAAAACAGCCAAAAGAAACCCTAAAAACTCCAAATGTACGTCGATCAAAATAAAACTTAACTAAAATATGTTAGACCAATGATTTAGTTTTGATGATTGTAGAGATCCAGATCCATTTTAAATTAGTTGATAAATTAGTGTTGTGATTGTTAACACGTGTCATATGTATATATCGCATGTGTGTATTTCATTTGGGGTTATTGCCTGTGGTTCCAATGACCTTTTTATCAACCTTTATTGGATCCACCTGTGTGCGTGGGACCCAAGAAATTAATTCGTGGTTACTTTTAAAATTTTAGAGATTTTAAGAGAGTAATTTTAAATTAATTAATGTGAAATTTTAAATGTAGTGGTATATATATATACATAAGTGTGTGTGCATAAATATGTATGTGAATGTTGATATGTCAAATATGTAGATATTTATACATATGCTTAATATTTATTATAGGCATATGTATAGGTTGAGTGGGGTTCAAAGCTTATAAGACAAGCTCCACCCCCTCCTCTCTCTCTCTCTCTCTATGGATCTCTCTCCACCATTGGAGACCTTTGGTTTTTCTTCCTCTTTTTACATTTTTGAAGACTTTAAGCATGGAATTTTACAAAGCTACCGAAGGAAAAGTTGTTATACACGACTAGGGCCATGTTTATAGCCGAGCGGAATTCCATTTCGATGAGTTGAAATTTTCTGAGTAGGTTTGATCTTGGAGTTTTTAGCTCCCGAGGTAGGATCCTACACTAACTTTGAGTATATGTTATTAAAATGTGATTGCGTACCCTTCATTCCTTAAAATGCCATGAGGTTTCTATTTGAGCTTACAATCTAGCTTTGTGATGAAAATGCATGAAGAATGCTCTTTGTGGATAAATGGAATTGTATATATGATTGTGAATTTCAGTTTCAAACAAGTTTCAATTTGGAGAGTTTATGGAAATGTTAGAAAAATTGATCTTCGTGGTTATGAATTGTGTACTAATTGTGTTGTGGTGAAAATAATGGTTTAAGTTAATGTACTGAGATGAATAGATGAGAATAACTTGGGCTCGACTAGCTGCACGGTAAAAGTCCAAAAACTTGTGCAAGATTAGGTGCCCTACTTGTTGAGTTAGCCCCTAAAAAGGAGAGTGATTGTGTTGGCAAATTATAGAACCTATGGGTTGCCAATCAGTGTGCCTTAAGATGGCCCGGTTGTGAGGGCAACGTACAAGAATTTATAATTGCAAGTAGATGCTAAGTGTGGTAATACGGTTCTTAACTAAACCTAATTGACGTATTGTTGAGATTTGATGGAAATCAAAAACTGACTTTTTTGGATTTCAAATTTTCTAAAAGGGTTAAATTATATGAATACTTGTTTCCTAATTTTCTTAGAAAAATCAAGTTGAGAACTTGTGAATGTTGCTGTATTCATATCTTTTCCAATCACATATCATGCATTCATTCATGGTTGGTCTATTTTGTATTGTACTTCGGCTCACATTGTTTAAAAATATTTCAAGTGTTGGAGAATATCATTTGGCATAGGAGTAATTAAAGATATGTTGTGATAGTTTTGTAATCATGATAGGGTTTTTGTAAATGTATTTTGGATCAAGAACATGTGTATTGTAAGTCCCTAAAGCCAAATCCCTATCTTTTTTGGCTGTTTAGTTATGTTTCTCCTCTTGAGTAGAGGTTTTGGATCCCTCTTTAGGTAATTTAAATGTATTTCTAAAGTTCTAGTGCCTTTACTTTGCATGAAAATGTGCTTGAATGGGTATTGGGATTTCAAAAAAAAAAGCTTAAAGGCCTTGTTCATGTTTGGAGGGTTGGCGCTTAACACGTGCTCAACAAAACATGTTAGGCGCCATCCTCTGCCTTGTCGCATCCAACAAACCTTATTGAGCACTAGCTTTTGCCCCTCGGCGCCTAACTCACGCTCGAGCACTGTTGAGTGCCATTTTCACAGGTCTTTTTTAAGCAAATGTATGTTCCTCATCCGAACTCAGAATTGGGTCAATATTGTGTCCAAATTGAAGTTCCAGAAGTATACTTTTTAATGATTCCATTCTCAAATAAAAATCATTTTTGTAGAAAAATTTATGATCAAAATAGTGAGGGTATGTCAGTTTCCCTTACCTATTTTTTACAGATTTTTTCTCGAACTTCCTTGGAAACATTATTTTTATCACTACTGAACTTTTTCGTCAAATCCCTTACTCCTTGGGCTATATATATGAACTCTTCATTCTTGAATTTCATGGTGTTAGGCCTTCGAATATCGAGATGTGATTCAGACATTTTTTATTTTAATTTTAACCCTTGACTTTCATGTGATTTTTATTGATCGTTGACATTGATCTTGTCTTTGGATAATCTTTCTTTCGATCTCTATATCTTGGTTTTTGAGGCGTGACAATGATTTATGAGATACATTGATATAATAATGATATATGATGCATTGATTAATTGTGATTTGCTATCAAATATGCTTGATTGTGATTTGCTATTAAATATATTTGATATTCTTTGACCCAAAATCTATACATTATATTTGCTAAAAAATATTAAATAATCTTGATTATATTGATTGATGTGTTGTTCTCAAAATTAATTCACTTAATAATATCATTGTACTTGGGATATTTAGATCAAGTTTATTGTGGAGGAATTTACTGAAATAAGAAAATTTGTATTTGAAATATTTACAAATGTTGCACTTATTATGTTTAGAATGAAGATTTTTCAAATTGATATGAGTTTATATTTATATTCAAAAGCTTAAATGTTCTCTCTTGGAACAAGTCAAGGGGGTCGACACCTTTTTTTTATAGGGGTCCACACCTTTTATCAAAACCCTGTGCATATGGCTTGTCTGGGTCAAGGGGTCATACGCCTAGACAGTAGGGTTGACACCTTTTGACAGAGCATCACAAAGGAGACAACTGTGTCGACATCCTTATACAACAGGGTCAACATCCCTACACAGCAGGATCAACACCTTTTTTCAAAACCTCCAGAATACGATGACAAGGTCGACATCCTTGCCCTATGGGCCAACCCCTTCTATTTTAATAATCAAATCAATGGAGATTCAACAAGTCTTAAGAACTAATCTTTGCAGTAATTGCACAAGTCATTCCTCAACAACCATATTTCATTCAAGAAATCATTCTATCAAGAGAACTTAAGTTTTCATCTCTCTCAATCCATGGAATCTTATTTATTTGAACTTCATTGTTCTTATCCACTCATTGGGAGTATTGTATCTTTCCTTGAGAGCTTTTTTTTATAGTTCATATCTTCTGTGAAAACGTAGTTAAACCCTTGGGAATTCTTTGTGAGAGTTTTAGTGAGAAAAACTCTCAAAACCTTGTGAACTTTTTAAACTTTTTAGCAATCATAGCTAGTTCTTCCTCAGTTATTTCATCATCATTATTTGACTAATGAGGGCCTCATATGAGATGGATTTCAATATATGTGCTAAGAGAATCAATAATTGTCCATTCATTTTGACTAAACAAGGCATTATGCAAATTGTCACAAAATTAACCAACACTCAACAAATTGCCTTCAGACCTTCCAGATATAGAACATCTTTCAAGTATGGAAGATTATTGGTATTAATAGTTCTTTTACCTAAAATCTTTCCCTCTTTACCATCCCCAAAAGTGACATATCCTCCCATATAATCTTCAAGATACCATAGATTTTTCACTAGTCACATGTCTTGAACATCTACTATCCAAATGCCAAACAGATGTGCGAGAAGATTTCAAAGCAGTATTAGCCACATAGAAAATGTCAAACTTTTTAATCGATTTTTCTTTTTGTTTCGTATTCTGATTAGTGGAGTTCTTTAAAATTCAAATGTGTGCTTTATGGTTTAAGAGGTTATCTATGAGCTCTATAACCTTTTTCAATGACAACAAACAACTTGTTGATTTCACTCATAATATGAGAGGATTGACTTGCAAGCATATTTAATTGATTAACCATATGATTACTTTTAGAAATATTTTGCCTTTCTATAACGGGTTGAAGCTTAACATGTTGTTTATTCCCAATCGTCTTCTTCATCCTATAGCAATTAAATCTGATGTGACCTTTTGCCCCATAAAAGTGATAAGTTATGAAAATTCATTGATCTCGAGCATTAGAGATCCCTTGAATCTTATTCACCATTTTCTCAGTCGAGATGGGAAGATTTTTATTTCACCACTAGTGAAGGAAGACGAGCGAGTCACATTACGTTCGGATGGGGAAATGAGCTTTAGGGAATGAGTATTAGGAAATCCAAAGCCACTTTTATTCCTAATGGAGTATGGTAGCTTAGTAACACGAGTAGCAACCTTACTTCTCTTAAGCATAGAGCTAGTTCAAACAACTCTTTCTCTAGATCAGTGATTTTATTTTTAACTTTTCCAAGCTCTTCTAGATTAGAAATTCTCTCTTAGTTAACCTTGCCCAACTTCTCAATCAAATTGGATTTAGAAACCTTGAGAATTTCAAGCTGAGAGGTCTTTTCATTCAACTTGTCCTTTAGACAGTTCCTTTTGTTTGCTAGAGTGTTAAACTTCAATTTAATTTTCAATTTATCTTTTTTAAGTTTAACACACACTTTAACTAATTCTATAGGCCTCGTTAATGGATTCTATGTCATCGACATTCTCTTTTTCTTCTTCTTAACTAGAATCTATTAGAGATTCCACCACAACATGATTATTTAGATTACTTTCCGCACTTGAAAAAGTAGGTGACATGGGAGGCTTGTTAGACTCTACTTTAGCTGCAAGAACCGAGAAGTTGGTCTGCCTTCTCCAATGTTTAGCTGCAAGAACCGAGAAGTTGGTCTGCCTTCTCCAATGTTTGAGTCATTTTCGTCATTATTAGTTTCCTCTTCTCTATCATCATCCAATGTTACAATGAAACACTTATTCTCTTTCTTATTTCGGGTATTGGCACATTCAAATTGAATGTAACCAAACTCGTGACACTAATGGCATAGAAAACCTTGAGGATTTTTTTACCACCTAACACTATTCATTTTCTCTCATTTGAACTAGCACTAGAGTTTATAGAATGGAAGGTGAAATTCTAAGGTAATTTTAAACTACCTCCTAATTTATTAAACCTTATGAACTTTCTAATTTTTTTTTGCAATCATAGCTAGTTCTTCCTCATATATTTCATCATCATCGTTTAACTAATGAGGGGTTCATCATTTGACTAAGAGAGATGGTTCATCTCCTAAGTTAGCAACTTGCCGATGAACTCTTCCACCCACATTAAATCTATGTCATGACTCTTCTCAATGGTTGTCGTGTCAATATTTTTCAAGAAGCGGCCTAAGGATCTTGTGGATATTTTTAGAGCCAATGACATGTTCTCTTAAGGAAAAGAACGCAATCACAATTTCACTTAGCTTACCGTAGAATTGATCAAAGGTTTCATTATGTAATGTTCGTAGTTCTTCAAACCTAGTTGTCAACATTTGGAGTTTTGAGGTCTTAACAGTCTTGATTCCCTCGTGGGTCACTTGGAATGTCCCAACTCCCAAGCATCCTTGGCAGTCTGGCAATGAGAGATTTGAACACTTTGACTTGGAGCATTGTGAATAGAACTTAAAACTTTGTAATAAAAGTTAAAACTTTCATTATCACCATGTCCTACCCATCATGAGTTTTTAGCCATTTTTCTTTAGATTTGGAGTCTTTGATAGTGGATAATTCATATTCGTATAAGACATACTTGTAAACTCTAACTCCTGCAGAGTTAAAAAAAAGCTCTCACCCTTGCCTTCCAAAAAGAGTAATTGTTACCATCAAAGAAAGATGGTTAGGTTATAGACGAACCCTCTCTATGCACATCTAGATACGCAGTGAGACAAAGATCAATCCTAGGTGATTAGACCAACATGAGAAAACCATCCTCTGATACCTAATGAAAAACTCTATGACGGATTCATAAGTCCTGAAGGAGTGAATAGGACTAGTTTATAAAACTTTAAAGCTTTTTGATTCTTTTAAAAATTGATAAAATAACACACAATCATTCGACACCAAATAAACATGGAAACCCTAGGGAAAACCCCTTGAGATGAAAACCACAGCAACACTCTAAAATAATTCACTATGAATTAAAAGGTACAAGGAAAGTCTACTGTGAGACCCTGTACAATTTTATTTTGATATATATAAATGATGACGTGTTTCCTTCATGTTATGTATATCATCAATGCATGGTTTATATTTTGGAGTTCTAGAACAGCATGTAGATGTGTTTTACGCTTTCTTGGACCTTGTTTTGGCTGTTTAGTTGGCCTTAGAATACAAAAATCAAGACCAAAAATAGTTGGCTCAAACCCTGGAGTTCGGTCGACTGACGGCTATGTTCAGTCGACTGAACTGTTTTTCTTGAGTTCGGTCGACTGAACCAGGGGGTTCGGTCGACTGAACTGTAGCAGTTCGCATTTTTCGAGAAGCTTCAATTAACTGAAGTGGCCTCTTCAGTCGACTGAACTTCCTTTTTGCCGAGCTTATATGTATTCCAGGGGCTGAATGTTTGGGAAAGCTTTCTTTTTCTCATTCTCTCTGCCTTCTCTCTACATATTTGACCTGCTGGAGCCTAGTTTTCGACGAACAGCTTGTAGATCCCTACTATCTACACTGTTAGCTTCCCGCTCATCCAGTCAGATTCTCGTTTCGACGAGGTTAGATTTTTGAGGCATCGAGTTTTGACCCAATGAGGTAGGATTCTAGACCTTACTGCTATATTATGGTGTTATATGTAATTCTATGCCTTCTCATCTGTAGAAAATGCATCAAATGTCATATTTTCTGTTTAAGCCTTATTCTTTTGATAGAAAGCATGTTGTTCGCTTTTCTTGGCTTATAATACTGTATGACATGTGGTAGTATGGTTTTCAAAGGGTTTTCTTGAAAACGGTAAAAAATTGTGGTTTTGTGAAAAATCTCATCATTTTATATTTTGAAGGTTTGGAGCTCGCCTTCGGGGTTGAGTCTTAGCTTTTGAAACGTTTTGTTGAAAACAGAAAAAAATATTTTGAAAATATTTTGTTGATCTCCATGTTGATGGATGGATCTAT
>JAOTRH010458202.1:0-29104 GCA_034768845.1 Heliamphora exappendiculata | reverse complement strand
GTTGGGTTTTGGGTGGGGTGGGCGGTTTTGGGCGGGAGTTGCAAATGGCGGTTTTAAGGGCGGTTTTGAGGTGGGCAGTGGTTTTGAGGGCGGTTTTGGGATGAAACTGTGGTTTTTCGTTAAATTAAACGAAAATTTTAACGGTTGGAGTTTTTTTGATGTTAAAATTAAATTTGATGGGGTATTACTGTAATTTTTTAAATCACATGGGGGATTTATGTTTTTGTCAGAAACCTCGGAGGGTCGGTGTAATTTACTCAAAATTTTTTGGTTAAAATCTATCCAATTCTGAAGCTAAATTTTTCTGGAGTGACGAAATCAACCAAAGTGAAAGACAAATCCTAGAGATGACTTAAACGTTGAACAACAAAATTGTGCCATGTATTGCAAAATGGGTGAAGGTAACTCCTAATAAATATATCATTTTGTTTTAGTATCTCAAATTCCAATAACCAGGCATGTGGTAGATCTTGCTGCTGTTGACCTATTTTTTTTACCCAGGCAACTTTTGTTGGGATTTAACGAGCACAAATTCCCTACGCAACAGAAACATGAACGTAGCTATGATCCACACAAATCAAATAGAGAACAAGAACAACCAGAAGAAACATGACAATATACGTGATTCGACTGCTTGCCTACCTCCACGGGACAAGAAGAAAGAATCTACTATTATCAATAAAAATTACAATCACTTTATCTCACACTCACAATGTATTTGTGGCTTCAAATTTTAACGTCTCGTTGTCTCTTTACACACCTTCAAGCCTTTTACTTGAGCCTCTTAGGTTTATGGACGTTCTTCTTATATTTTTATGAAATATAAAACCCTTACATATTATGCCCTTTAGATCAAAATTTAATCATAACTGCTGCGCAGAAAAATCTTTTCTGCGACGGGTCGCGCGAGCGACTCATGACTGTTCGAGCGATTACAAACCCGAGACACCAAAATTCGAAACACCAAGCCTACAATATCTACCTTGGCTCGAATTTTTGAACCGTCACCATCTTGAAGACTTGCTGGTTGCCTCGTCTTATACCTTTTTCATGGGTATGGGTGTTCTAGCCTCTATGTTTATCAACTGAATGAACCTAGACCAAATTCAAGCCACACTTGAACTTGACCCTCTTGTAATCATCAGTTTTCTCATTCCTTAACAGTTTTCTAAACTCCAAATTGTTAGTCCTCTATGGTAGTTTCATCTTCTCTGACACTGCTACTTGTCCCTGATTTTTTCTCAAACTGCTTATAGCCTTCTGGTAAGACAAAGGAATCCCACTGCACTGTTCTTGCTGCTGCTGACTTGAACCACAATCACTCGTTTTTCTGGGTGAACTTGTCTGACTAAGCTCCACCTTGATAGCTGCACTTTTTTTTTCTTTCCGACTTTTTGACATATTCTGCTTGTCAATTTGACCAAACCCCAAATGTCTGTGTCTCGTGCTGTTCCTATTAGAATCAGTCTGCGTGATAGCGTTAACTCCACCTATCACCTTGTTTTCTACTAATCTGTAGAGATTCTCGATTTTCTGTTCTTTTATGATAATCATAGTACATTTGCTAACTTTCATTGCTCCACATTTTCTTGTGTAATCGTAACCTAAAGAATCTAACGTACCTAAAGAGATCAAATTTTTCTTTAGTCCTAGAACATGCTTGACATTCTTCAAAATCCTTACAACCCCGTCAAATATTTTTATTTTCATTGTACCCGTTCCAATGGCTTGACAGGTCGTGTTATTTCCCATTAAAACTGTTTCCCTGTTGCACGGCTCATGTGTCAAATCATTCTTTGGTTGGACACATATGGTATGAACATCCTGAATTTAATATCCACGATTTTGACAAAATCAAAATATGAAGAAACTGAAAGTACATCTCTGTCTACCTCACTGTCTGACGATTCTTTGGCAAAACTGACAAATTTTGTAAGCGCTTTTCCACTCTTCTTTTTTTTTCATATGTTGCTTCAATTCTTGGCACTGACTCTTAAAGTGACCAGTTTTGTGACAATAGAAACATTCCACGTTTTTCCTTACACGTGACTTGGACCGAGATATTCCTTTATTTGAACCTTGCTCATTGGATCTACTTATTCCCCTGCCTGACTTAGACGTAGCTAACAACAGTCCATCTACATCTGATTCACCATCTCTCTTTATCTTCTCATGTGACAAAAGAGCACTGATGACCTCTTCAAGTTTTAGAGTGTCCTTCCCGTACATCAGAGTCGTCACCAGATGATCATAGGATATTGGAAGCGATGCTAATAGAAGTATCACCTTATCCTTATCATCAACCTTTATTCCAAACCTGAATAACTGTGTGATGAGCATATTAAACACGTTGAGATGTTCCAAAAAGTTTGTATCTTCCCTCATCTGTAATCCATACAGTTGTTTTTTCACGTACAACTTATTGATTAGATTTTTCTTCATGTAGAGACCTTCCAGCTACTACAAAATCTCGTGCGCTGTCTCCACATCAAGCACGTTGTGGATAACCTCGTCTTCTAAATTCAACCGAATCGAACTAGCGGCCTTAGAATCAATGTCCTCCCAATTGTCATTGGTTATCTTATTTGACTTCCTTACCTTGCCAAGTAACGCCTTGGAGACCTCTTGCTGGATCGGCAGATCCTTCATCCGTCTCTGTCACAGGAATAAGTTATTCTTTCTGATAATTTCTCGACTTCATATCTGATGTTCACCCTCTCTACTGCAGTTTTGTGACGAAACTTTTAACCTCGCTCTGATATCATTTGTTGGGACTTAACCGGCACAAACACAAATTCTTTACGCATTGAAAACAGAAACGTAGGTTACAATCCATACATATCAAGTGGAGAACAAGAACAAGAACAATCAGAAGAAACAAGACAATATACGTGGCTCGGTTGGTAACCTACTTCCATGAGACAAGAAGTAAGAATCTACTATTATCAATAAAGATTACAATTACTCTCTTTCACACTCACAATGTATCGTTAGTTTCAAATTTAAGCCTTTCGTCATTTCTCTGCACACCATTTAGCCCTCTACCTGAGCTTGTTAGGTGTATGGATGTTCTTTTTAAACTTCTGTGAAACATAAAATCCTTATATATTAAACTCTCTTGGTCAAAATTTAATCATAGCTGCTGCTCAGAAAAACTTGTTCTGTGATTGGTACTTGTTCCGTGATTGGTCGTTCGAGCGAACCCCTGACCATTTGAGCGGTCATTACCCCGAGATCTTCTGTGTACAAGTTTGCTTGAGTGGATTTTTGATCACTCGAACGGTTACAAATCCGAGACACCAAAATTTGAGATTACAAACCAACAACCTTATCTAGCTTTTGGAATATTGGGAGGAAATGGTTGCTGTTAAAATTGTTCGTGGTATTAAAAAGTACCGTGATTCAGCTATGATGATAAAAGTTGACATGTTTGCAACAGCTTGGAAAAGATCATAAAGATGGCTACCAATTGAGTATAATACTCTTAAATGTGTGCATAAAATAGCCGAAAGAATGAAAAATTGCCAATGTAGTTCAAAGATTGCTATCTTTGTTTTTATAAATTTATCCTAAGCAGCTAAGAATTATGTTTGATAGGAGGATAGTTAGAATAGAATTTTTGATCATATGTGCTTAAATCTAAGGAATCCGATCCAGCATTCCACAGTTGCAACCAATGTTTTAAAAACCGGACTGAACCAGCCCATTGAACTAATTAAACTGTCACCCAACCTTAACCTTAATAACGAGCTGATTTAATAAACAAAACCATTATTTTAAAAACCGTTACACTTTGTTAAAATCGGTTAAAACCACGATTAAACCTTTTCAGAAAACCGGCTTACATTAACTGGCCGGGTGGGAGATGAGATTATAACAAGCACTTCGTTTGTTAGGAACTTGAGGCTTTAAATAGGAAGCTGATGTGGGAATAAAATAAAAGGCTAAAGGAAGCTTTGAATAAGAAGATTCAGTTTGCATTCGCAAGTGATCCACCACTTGCCAGTGGTTGGTTTGTTTTTTGGAAAGAGTTTTATAAATATAATTGGCATTATTACAACGGTAATAATCTAGCTTGGGATGTCTTGGAATCATTTCAAATATTTATTTTACTATATAATATTTTAGTCTCCAACAACTAAAACCAATTTATGTTTTCTAATTGTATCATTGAAAATTTTGTTTATTTGTTATTTAATTCGTTATTAGTTAGATGCTATTGTATTTTTTTTAATTTCAATACCTATATTTATAATTTATATATTTTAAATTTATTAATAATATAATTATGATATCACGATTTAATTATGATTTGACAACGATTGAATTAGTAATTTGTTCACCCGATTAATTTTTTGATTTTTTGGTTTTTTGATCGATTTGGTTTTCAAAACATTGGATGTAAAGTTTTATAATTGTAGTAATCATCATAATTGGCGTAGGCCTTTTTTTTGAAGCACTATAGTTCTTTTTCATATCAAAATTGTCCAAAACAATAAGATAATTTAATTTGGGTATCATTTTTTTGGCTTTTTGCTTAAATAATAATTTTTTTTCTAAAGATAAAAAATAAATAAATAAACAAATATTTTAAATGATACTACAAGATAAAATACGTTTTTAATCATCTGACTCATCTCCCTATACGATAATAGGGTCAAATAAAATTACATAATTATATCTAACAAAATTCCCTATTAGAATCTCAAACACCCCTTGTGGTTGCAATTGACTTTAAATTGATTTTAAGTTGTTTTTTTTGCATTTTTACTTCAAGTTTAAAAAATTAAAAAATTAAAAAGTCTTGTTTGGCGACCAAAGGTTTTTAGCCTTTTAACATTTTTGGTTTTTACATAAATTTTTCATATATTTTTAAAAAATATTATATTTTTTATTATACACATGTTTTTTTTATAAAATTTATATTTTAAAAATTTAGTCTGTTAAAATTTATCAAACAAAATTCATATTAAATATAAAATTATTTAAAATAAATTTTTAAAAATTATAATAGTTTTATGTTAAAATTTTTAATTTTTGGCTTATTGTATTTTGATTTAAAGTCATATTTATGGTTTAGCAAATGAGTTTTTTCTGCTTATTTAACTTAAAGTGATTTTAAGCAAAAAGTTAAGCTTAAAATTAAGTTGCCAAACGTGGCCATAGTTCATATATATCTATATTTAACAATTTAAATTTTTTATTTTGGATTTGACGTGAACCAGCTCCCTTCGCTTTTATCAGCAGACCAACCACGCCCTTATATGTGAATTTGCAGATGAGTACGAAGTTATTTTAGAAAGATTCAACAAAAAGAAGGGCTAATTTGGTCATTTTGAAACTTGTAAACTTTAATATTTCTAAAGAAAAGCAGGTAGCTCCGAATTGAAATGACTCAGCCCCACAAACAAATTGAATGTAAAACAGAATTACTTATTATTCATATTCTATCCAATTCTATCTGAAATATCCAAACAGTCTTAGGAGTATAAGGTTATATCAAATCACATCTAAAATTCCCAAACAGTCTTAGGGTAATAAGGTATTGAACAAGTACACTCTCCTCGTTTGGCTCTGATTTAAAACTAAAATTTAAACTTCTTTGCATAGCACTATAAAAACCTTATCTGTCAAATCTTTCCTTCTAAAAAATGACTTATAGCTTATGTTTGGCCTACCTTTTTTTGAAATTTTTTTTTTGCTTAAAAATTTCTTTAAAAACCCACTTATTGGCTTCACGCCATAACCAATTAATTTTTTTTCACATATTTTAACATCTACTTATAAAAAAAGAAGCCAAAAAACATAAAAAAGAAGCTAGGCCAAACAGATGCTTAGAAACAGTTTGAGATAGCTTTTCTTGTGATCGATTTTGGCTTTTTTTTATGTCTTTTCCAGACTTTTTTTTATTTTTTTCTCCAAAATTTTAACCTTTTCTATTCATCCATATAAAACGAATTTAAAAATATTGCCATTTTAGCTACCGTTTAAAATGACTTCACTAAAAATAGAAAAAGCCTTAATATTTTGCCTTATTTGAATTTTTAAAATTTCTTCGTAAATTTTTTTGTTACTTTTTTGGTTTTTTTGTGAGGAAAGAAATTTAAAAAATTCAAAAAGTAGCATCGGTTAAATTAATGTAATAAAAATCACTAAAAATGAAAAACAAACCTTAAAAAAAAGCTATTCCACATAGTGCCTTAAAGCTTATTTTTTAACCAAACTAGTTTTTATTTATTTGACTTACAAGTAAAGAAACAAAAAAAACACTGAACCTGACTCACTACCCCGACATTATTCACCCAGGTTTCAGAGAGTGATATGTCAGTAGATGATTCACAGAATAGATTTTTGTGGGTCCGAAACATCATGGGTTCATTCCCTCTCTCCACTTAAGAAGAAAACTTTTCTGGAGAGTAATTATTCGGCGTTCTTGGAGTACCATGTGGTAATCTTATGTAGTGCTTCTGTCTAATATCGTAGCAACAAATTTTACGGTAAGAACATGGTAACTCATATTTGTTGAATGGTTAGGTGATAAAGAATGACCCACATAGTGTGGGTTGTGATCATTTATTTAATAATTTATTTTTTGAATTACTATTAAAAGTTTAAACAACATATGCATATATTTTATATAAAGAGAGAACACCACTACATTGAAGTTTTGTAGATTTTTTAGTTGACTAAATTACCCTTAAATTGTCGAATCTATTACCATTTACAATTGCTATTTCATTTTAGTTTTAAAATTTAAAATAACTGCGCATGTGTGTGAATCACACTGTTCTAGTATATATTACTATAGTGTGGGTAAGTTAAGGGTATCAGTGCAACACCATCCCATTCATTGTAACTGCACCTGAAGAAAGTTATTGCTAGGGAAATTAATTTTGTGGAAAATTTAATCATTTTTTTTAAGGTTATAAATAGGGAAGCAAAGATCATTCACAAGAGAAGTGGTAGTGGACACAGAGGGACAGAAGAGATGGAAGGGGAGACAGAGAGCTCATCAACCAGTTCATTTACTAGTGCAATTACACTAACCCATATGGGGGTACCCCATGTCCCGGACCGTTTTGTTCTCCCTCCGTCTCAACGATCAAACCCTAGCTTGAACTCCTCCCCTGCCTCCGCCCTGCCCATTATAGATCTTTCCTCTTTGGACCACCCTTCTCTTAGGCCTCGGATAATTGACCGAGTTCGCGTGGCCTGCAAGGAACTTGGTTTCTTCCAGGTATCCTTTATACATCCTTGTCATGATGGCCGAACCCTGGCCATGCAACTTTGTTGCGGTGCTCTTGTGTTGTGTGCGTGTGTGTGAAGAAACAGTAGTATTGAAGCTCGAGTGTCCAGACACCTGAGTTAGGCTGGATGAAAGACACCCGAGTTATCAAAAAACAAAAAAGTTTTGAAGCTTGTCTTTCCTATAATTCTTCATCTTAATTCACTTTCCTAACTTATAACTGTTGAGTTGAAAGAAGAGTTTAATGTACTGATTGATATAAATGAGTTGTGTCCTAATTTAAATAAGCTTGAGCTGGTAGAATATGGTGCATCTTATTTATATCTTACACATGTTTGTTTCCTTTCATGATGAAATGGTGAAAATCTTTCTTGCATAGCATGACGTGATTCATGTTGATTGGCATCGCGGTTTAAGTAGTAGGAAGGCACATAAGAATTTTTTGTTGTTGAATAAAATGTATCAAACAAATAGCTATTGACTTTACGTGTAATCTACTTGGATGCACGCGTTACTGATATATTATTGTATAGATTTACATGGAGGTTTGTGTGTGTTAACAGGTGATTAACCATGGAATTCCGTCGTCGTTCATGCGTGATGCCCTAGAGACTGCAACAGAGTTCTTTAACTTGTCTAGTGAGGAGAAGATGCGTCTTGCATCGGATAATGTTCATGATCCAGTAAGATACGGCACAAGTTTGAATCATGTTCAAGATAAAGTTCATTTTTGGAGAGACTTCATCAAGCATTACTCTCATCCGATCTCCACATGGATCGATATGTGGCCTTCCAACCCCCTAAACTACAAGTAGGTGTATTTTTGGAAAAGTTTCTTGAAAGCAAAGTTACTTAGGTAGATCTCGGAATTCCTACAAATTTTCTAGATTTGTAGGATTGTCAAAACATGTACAATAAAGTCCAAATCATTCTATAATAGGTTGATTTTCTTTGAAGTGATTTCAAAATCCCTAGCAACAATTACCAATGTGCTAATGTGCTTTTTTCTCCACAGGGAGAAGATGGGAAACTATGCAAAGGCTGTGCAAGTGTTACAAAAGCAGCTAATGGGAGTAGTCCTTGAGAGCATAGGGCTAAGTTCCGATTACTTACATGAAGACATTGAAGAAGGCTCTCAAGTCATGGTTGTGAACTGCTACCCGGCTTGCCCTGAACCGGAGCTCGCACTCGGCATGCCACCCCACTCAGACTACGGCTCCCTAACCATCTTAATCCAAAGCCACCCTGGGCTCCAAATCATGGACCATGAAAAGAATTGGCATCCGGTTCCAGTCATTGAAGGCGCACTAATAGTCCAGCTGGGGGATCAAATGGAAGTGATAAGCAATGGTCAATACAAGAGTGTTGTTCACAGAGCAACTGTTCACTCAGAGAAGACGCGGTTTTCAATTGCAAGCCTTCACAGCCTAGCTTTAGAGAAGAAAGCCATGCCCGCACCGGAGCTAGTGGACGAGCAACACCCTTTGTCCTACAAACAAGGCAGCTTTGGTGATTTTCTCAACTATATTTCTGGTAAAGATCTAACAAAGCAGTGTAGATACATAGACACGTTGAAGAAGAATCCATGAAATAAGGTGCATGTGCGTGCACGAGAGAAGGTTGCGTGCAAAAGGGCAAGTGAATGGTTTTATGTCGTTTTAGTTTCATGTAATATATAGTTGTAAGCTAGCTAATATGTAAATATAGTAAAGGCCCGTGTTATCGGATGTGTAGTTTTGAATAATGGGAAAATAAGGGAAATAAGTATTCACTCCTGGTGTCTAGTTGGTTGTACTTAATTTTAGTGTAGAAGTCACAAAAGGAAAGTTCATCATTCAACAGTTTCAAAGCAGAGTATGCTCTTTTATTTTTCCTGGATAATGCTCTGTTATTATGATCTATATATATCTGGTTTGGTAAATTCAGTAATCATTTGAAAAAAAAGTATTGTTTTGGTTTCTAGGAAATCTTCACTGTAACTGGCCATTATGGATTTAGCCGAAAATGCTCAACTAAACAAGCTTTTGTCCCAATTACTAAGGGTTAGACCTAATGTAAGTTATGTTCTTTTTTGTCCCCTTCATAGAGCTTCAAGGGAATTCAGAAATTGAAACAATAAAAGAGTACTAGCTCTGGAACCAATTTGATTTCTAGTTTTTCAGGAGTTTAGTCTTCAAGGTTACTTATAAAGTGTCAATTCTTAAAAACTTCAATTCATAAATGTTGCTATAATTAAATGAAAGAAAGAAATAAACAATGAAAACACCTGACATCTTTACTTTTCTGTTCTTTAATTGACCCTGTCATCATTTCAAACCTTTTTCTAACCTAATTACCTAACTTCACAGTTGAAGAGTGATTAAATGAACTAATATATAAAATTTCGTCTTCTCAAAAAGTTCCCCTTATAGCAAGTTTTTTTTCATGGACATTCTAGTGAGTGGAAAAACAGGTACTGTCAGAGTCTACTAAAAAATGGCTATGAAAAAGGCTAACAATAGCATAAAATTCTAGAACTTATTGCATATTCCTAATACATTCAACATCCCAATAAGATTTTAACCAAATATCTTAAACTTCAAAATGGTAAGCCAAACTCTAATCTTTATATTCCAATTAATCATTATAAATTGATATCTTTAATAGATTCTCACAATAAAACTCTCATGCATTTGGACCATGGATATGGTTTGGGATTGATCGACTATCCGAAGCAATGTAATAAGAGCGATACACAAAAGAACCAATAAGAAGACAATGTGGGTGTTTGTTATTACTTACACATTAGCTTTTAACTTGTAATTTAACAAAAAGTTAAAAATATTCAAATAAGAGTGTTTTAACAAACATTTATAACTTCTATTTAAAATCATAATTACAATTTTCAGCTATAATCTATGTGTTCATGATTTTAGCTACAATAAACACCCCGAACGGAGAAAAGAAGCTACTTTATTTCTTTGGTTTTCCTCTCATTTTCCTTTTTCTGAATAATTCCTCCATAAATCGAAGCGTTTGTCAAATCTCTCTCATTCAAACTTAATACATCTACTGTCAATAATTTTATTGAAAATGCTAAAATTGATCCTTGGTCTCTCATCCCATAATTTGTGAATTTCATTCATTTTTCTTAACATTTCATTCAAATTCACCCATTAACTTGCTTTTCATCTGCTTAGTAACTCAGCATTTCATTTGTACTTCTAAAACAAGGTTAATTTTACCCCAACATTGATACAATCTCTTCATGCACCTTCTTTGATCATCCAGCTGATCATCAGGTAGGGTAATTCGAAATCAATTTGTCCAGAAATTTGAACGAATTTCGATTCCAATTTGCTGTTAAATCAAAGAGGTCAATCAGACATGAAGATCCTGAATCTACTAATGAGATAACATTTCAACGATCACGGTAAATTCAAATCATCCAATTGTTCACAAACAGATCAGACTACGATAAAATGACTCAAATCAACCAAACAGATCTTAGTTACTTGATTAATGAAAAGAACATCCAATTCAAAGCCAAATCTCTATCTGCTTGGTACAAAATTACAAGAATCCACTCACAGATTGCGTTCTTCTTCTCCGAACGAATGTTCCTCACGCTCTTCCCTCTCTCTCTCTCTCTCTCTCTCTCTCACGCCGTACAAGCTAATTGCATTTGTGGTCAGTAGTATCCATTGGTCAGTTTCTGCTGGGTCCCTCTTCACATCCAATGAGAAGCGCCCACGTGGCCATCGCAACTTCTTCAAGATCATTTTAGCGTAATTGGTTTTAGATCTGAGCCTAATGGGTTTTGAATCGAGAAAATAAAATGTTGAAAGAAAATTTTCCCTCCTCTAACAAAATTTTCATTTCATAAGAGGCCTCTTTTGTAACGTCCGGTAACGTTTAAACTTTTTTTTTGTTTTTTATTTACAATAATACTAGGAATTCAAAAACAAAATCAAAAAAATTATTTAGAAAGTGATTTGAATTATTAATATTTATTTGAAATGTGTTTCATATCCTATTAAATATAAATTTTAACCATTAAAATTATGTTTTGAACAATTTTTTGAGTTTTGTTTTTAGGTTAATAATATTACTGTTTTATTTATAATAAATAAAATTTATATTTTTTATTTTTATAAAAAAATAAAAACAAAAAAATATGTGACGTATAAATGGTTGAAAGGTGGTGGTCGAAAGTGGCAAACGAAAGTGTTAATCGATAATTGTGAAACCCTGATCTGTTTTTTTTTCGGCATTTTTCGACACGCGTTTAATGTTTTCGTTGCAGCATGTTTATATGTCTCTGATGCATGTTCAAGTTTAGATATGCATGCGGGGTTGGTTCCCGGGGTCGTTGAGCGCTGTGATGCGGGTTTAAAAAAAGAAAAAGATATTTTCGTGCCCTATAAATATCTGGCGTTATATATTTTCAAAAGAAATTTTTAAAATTTCTCAGCTAAGTTTCCTCAATTTTCTTTCTGTCTTTTCTCTAACTTCTCGGGAGACCTGGGCTCAGTTTTCGACGATCCAACTGCTGATCCTTGTTATTGGCACGGTGGGCTACTCATCTATTTGGATAGAATTTTATTCCGGCGAAGCTCGATTTTGCGCGTGATTCGAGGCATCGAGTTTTTAACTCACCGAGGTAGAATCCTAGACTCTCATATCTTATAAGGGTGTTATATGTAATCGTGTGTGCTTCGCCGGTTAAAATTACATGAAAAACTGTTTTATGTTCAAACAGAGTTTTGGTTTTAAAACCTATTTTTCGTCATTTTTGGTGGATGGAATCGGGTGTCGGATGTTCTTTTTGAGGTTTTGATGTTAGGCTTGGGCGTGGGCATGTCCGAGGGTGTTGGATGGGAGTTTGAAAGCGTTGATTCGAGGTTTGGAGGGTTGAAACAGTGGTTCGAAAACTATTTCTACCTAGGTTCAGTTGACTGGATCGTGGGATCAGTCGACTGAATCATGGTTTAGTCGACTGGATCGTGAGGGTCAATCGACTGGATCGTGAGGGTCAGTCAATTGGATCGCGTTTTTGGGCTTTTTTGGCAAGATTCCAGTAGGGTGTTTGGGTCGACTTGAGGGGGGTCTAGTCGACTGGATTCCTGGGCTGGTTGTTTGTTGTGAGGTGGTTGTATCCTTAGTTTCCAATTGATTTTCAATGGTATTCAGTTGATTGATATATGGGATTAGTCGACTCAAATACTGTTGGATTCTTTTGGATTTTGGTTGGTTGTAATGTGGCTTCGGGGTAGTGTCGTGGCCTCAGGTGTTTGCTTAGGTACCGTCATCGAGGGTGACGTGCATGGTTAGATGTGGGTGTGGTGCACGGTTAGATGCGTGGTGTTTGTTCTTCAGTGGGTACGGGGCGTGTTTGGACCCGTGATTCTTTTTGGAAAAATGTGTTAGTTTGTAAAGTCGGGGTCTTATGGGTTTAGTGTTGGTCTTCGGGTTAGGCTTGATTTTTAGGGTAGTTGGTTATCTAGGTGAGTGGATGTCGGGTTATGTGGCGGGTGGCGTCATGATGTGAAATTATACATGGTTATGTGCATTTATAACTCTAGTTTATTAATGTACAGATTGTGTAGATGGATTGCATGGCTTTGATGTCGTTATGTGTAACGTGGTTATGTGAAACGTAATGTTGGTACATGGAATAATGCATTAAACCCTGGTTTAGATTTTCATATGTGTATGGGATGAGATAGATGAACATATGGTTATGTGAATGTTAACCATGATTAACAAGGTGTTCGTTGGGGCTAAGGTCCTTCGGGGAGGACCCGAGAAGGTGCGTTTGTTGGGGCTGTGATTCTTCGCTAGAGACCAAAAATGTGCGTTTGTTGGGGATGAGGTCCTTCAGTGAGAGGTCAAAAAGATGCATCAGACGGGGGCTGCGGTCCCTCGGTGAAAGTCCGAAAAAATATATGGATTGCATGAAATGCATTGTGGGACGGATAAAACCAATTTCAAAATTGATGTTATGGCTCGTGACAGTCGTGACTTAAAAATCGTTTTTCAGGCTCGTGTGAGTAAAAAATGGTTTATATCCTTACTTTTCCATTACTTGTAAAAATCGTTTGAATGGCTTAAAAGAGAGTAAAAAATTGCACCTCGTTTTCCTAACATGTTTAGCTTATATCTCATGTTCTGTTTAGTTTCTACTGAGTTTTGGCTCACGGTGTGGGATTTGAAATATTTTTTAGGTACCAGTCACGCAGGTTGATCCGGGGTTGCTGGAGAGGCAGAAGAAATATAGTCTTCCTTTTTTTTTTTTGTATAATGTTTGTTTACTTGTTTTTCTGGGGTTGGACCCGTGTAATGTAAGTCATTTGGCAGTTATATACAATGTATGAATGTTTTGTATTGAGAGTATATTATCGGGTTGGGAGTTTGTTTGGTTGTATGTGGATGTTTCACGTAATTCGGAGTTTGGGGTGTGACAATAATGATAGCAAAAAGTAGCGATGGTAGTTTGAGGTAGTGTTCGGAAGCGATGACTATATGTGGTGGTCGAATATAGTGATCGAACATAGTGGTCGATGGCGATGGTCAAAGGAAGTGGCTAGAGGACGTGGTTGGAGGAGGTGATCGAAGGCGGTGGCCAAAAATAATGGTTAAAACTAGTGAAAAAAAAAGATAAAATAAAAATTTATTTACAAAAGAAATAAAAATACATTTTTTCTGTTTACAAAAATTTAATAAATTTTGAAAACAAAAATAATTGTCAAACATGGTTTTTGTTGCAATTTACATAAAATTTAAAAACAAAAACAGAAAACATACAACCCCGTTTGATAAACTTTATGTTTATTGTTTTATGTTTTTATTTTTGAATTTTTTTTGTGAATTGTAAGCAAAAACATATTTAATAAATTAATTTTGTTTTCAAAAAATATTAACAATTTTAAAAAGCTTACTAAATTTTTGTAAACAGAAAAAATAAGTTTCACTTATTTTGTAAACAAACTTTTATTCTATCTATCTTCCTCTACCACTTTCGACCACAAGTTCCGGCAATCCCTCCAACCACTACATTCGGCCATCCTCTTGAGCCACTACTTTCGACCGGCGGTACCTCCTCCGGTCACCACATTTAGCAACTACTTTTAGCTACTACCTTCAACCATCACATACAGCTATTACCTCCAACCATCATCGTTACCTCTGACTATCATCACCGATTAACACTTCCGATCATCAACTCCGACCACCATTTTTGATCAATGCATTTATGCACAACCTTCAATCACTACGTTTTAAACAGATATGTGCCAAACCTGTTTTTATTTTTATTTTCTTGTAAAAATAAACAAAAATGTGTTTTGTTTATTATAAATAAAAAATAAAAAATTATAAATATTACCAAACATAACCTAAATGTAAACGTTATCAACCATGGAGAAATAAAATTTTACAGATAAAATTAAAGGATATGTTTGCAATTATTTTTTCATTTTTCTATTGAAAAGTTCGAAGAAAAACACATCATTCTGATATTTTTTACTTTTAGGGAAAACAATATTTTAGAATTTTAAAATATCATTTTGTATGTATTTAAAAAGTTAGCAGTTCTTTTAATAAATTTTTGAACATTTGTCAAATAAATTCTGTGTTTTTCCCAGATATGATAACAAACAGAAAATTAGGTGGGTTTTTGTTAAAAATTATTTTTTATTCCTATTTATAACTCAGTAAAAAATTTTAAAAATACAAACAATTGCTTATAATTTTTTTTGTAGCATTTGGTTTTTAATTAACAAACACAAATACTATTATTTAAAATTATAAATTTACAAGTATAATAACATTTTTTCAACTCTAATTTATAAGTTCATATAATTTTAAGCACACTACAAATTTATATTTTGATCACGAAAGATTATGAAGGTTAAATGCGTTACAAATTTGATATAAAATCAAACAAAAAAGTACATTAAATACAAGACAATTATTCAAAAAAATGAAAAAACATCTTCATAAAGAGGGGAGAAAAACCGCACATAAAGAGAACCAAACCTCTACACATATAAAATCATAAACTTCTATGCAATAAGTCAATATTAAAATATATTTAAAAAAATACTTGAAATAAAAAAATAAAGTATGATCAACAATTACCATGACTTGCTCAACTAGGCCCAGCCTAGCCCTAGGCCATCAAAGTGATGGCTTTAGTCCCCAGTTTTAGACTAAATTTTAGGTGTCCCAAAAATTGAAACATTTATATAAATTTATATATAATTTTTTATGTATGGTCTAACTCAATTAACAATGAAAGAGCCAAATATTAATTTTTTTTTAAAAAATTCAGTTAAAAGATAAGGACCCACTAACGCAACTAATTCTCATAATCTCATCAGTCCAATTCCTAACTAATTCAGTAATTCTCCTTCATCCAATAACACATCCTAATTCTCATTTAGTTGGCCCCGCTCTTGCTTGTCTTCGTTTGCTGGTGGTTTGCTGGTCGTTACTTACTGGTCACCGTCGCTCTCAACCTCTCGCTCGTCGCCACTATTCTGTTTGCTTGCTGTCACTTTATTTCATCTCAGTTTCAACCTTTTAAGGGCGAGTTCTTATGAGTAAGATTTTTTTTAAATAATCTTAGGAGGGTCCGTTTGGCAAGTTTAGCCTTTTCATTTTTTTAGCTAAAAATACAAAAAAATCAACATGGTTCATTTGTTAAAAAAGCAAAAAAGTTAAAACGGTAAAAAGTTAAGTCAAAATATAAATTTCTAGAAATTTATATTTAAACTCGAAACACTTTTAAAATAAAATAATACTCACCAATCATAACTTATTTATTACTACTACTACCGATTATATATAATTATTAATATCAAATATATAGAATGACAAAATTGTTTAATTTGAACTGTATGAGAATTTGAGTTCTTTATGTGTAAATGATAATTTTTGTGTGTTGATATTTTGATATTAAATTTTCTTGAATATGCAAATATCCATATATGTTGAATATTGAATACATCTTGATATATATATATTTGTAACTTGTAAAATATGTTGAATACATAAATATTGTTTAATTGATAAGTGTAATTTTTCACAATTTGATTAAGTTTAAGTTGGTAATAATTTTGTGTGTGAAAATTTTGAATTTTTTTGAGTAGCACGTCATTTTATTGTGTATAATTTATGTATAGAGATTTTGAGAATTTTTGAGATTCTTTGAAATATTCATTTTGAATTGTAAATCATCTATTTTTTGAGTTGATTTGATTTGATTTTTTTAATTTGTACAAATTTTTAAAAGGCTCTATTTTAAAAGTTCACTTTAAGTCATCTAAAACTCAGGGTCGGCCTTATCCCAAAGTCGTGCTTTTTCAACAACTAACGAAAATGATATCGTAATTCTCACCCAACTTTTATAAAAAACTTACTAAAAGCCAAAGTAATAGTTTAGCCTCAATTTTGGTGTTACCAGTGTTGAGCTAATTGAGAGACATTTACATCTAAAAATGTTATTTTTAAATAATAGAATGGTGAAAAATGATAAAATTGAATTTAATAATCTTATTTTGGGCAAAATTTGGGCTAAAATAAATATGGGAGCCATTTATCTTTTGAGTTGGGTCTAAGGTGCTACGCATTATCCTCCGTGAGGAGATGAACGATGTATATTCATTTGCTAAAATTCGATAAGAGGTGAATGAGAAATCAATGTTTAAAGTCGTCGTTTGAACATGAATTTTGTCGGGTTTAATGGAAGTGTAAACTTCAATCCCATATTGAAAGTTCTAGAGGAACTTTGTTGTTATATAAAAGTTAGAGTTGGACTAAGGGAGAGTCTCTTGGGGATACCCAGTTTTGTGGACGGGAGAGGACCCAACGTTGGGTTCGACCCATTTCACAAACGCGCACGCCACCGTTGCCGTCCATTCGACTAGCTGGCAGAGTCGGGCCTAGGCCATGAGTCGACCCGAGTAACTTATATATATTTGAAAAAATTTATTTAAATAAAAATTTAAAAATTTGAATTTAAAATTTGATACCGTTAACCAAACGGGTCAAAAGCTCAATGATCATTTTTCACAATAGAGTGCTTGAGCGCCTATCGCGGAAACCAGACCAGAATAGGGCGCTCGCAAGGTGCTCGTGGAGCGCTCGAGTGCCCCCTATTCCAGTGTTAAGCGCTCGCTGAGCACTCGAGTGCTAGATGCCCCCCTTGAACTCCAGTATAGGGCGCTCGCGGAGTGCTTGAGCACCGATGACGAACAGTTGTACCAGTTTTGAACAAGTACAGTAACTTTTTTGAAAACTCATTTTTATGGCTATATAAACTCTTTATTTTGCACGATTTTGGCATCAATTTCCTTCTTCTCATTCCATACAAAGGGTGTTCAAGTTAAAGAGTTAGAGAGTACATACACTTAGTTAGTTTGCAATAACTGTAGATTAGAGTGCTTTTTCTTCGGGTGTGATCGTTGTATCGTGGGAGATTACGTCCGTGAAACCTATTAGCACAACTGTGGTGGATGAATCTATCTTAAGTAAATAGTTTTCAATATTAGTCTCGATAATTTGCATACATCATATTTATTTCGGTTTTACGACTGTTCGTAAAAATTTACTTACAGTTCTTTTATTTATAATTTTTTATTTTTTATTTATTTTGGCAATAAAGTATTGACATTTTGTGTATATTTTCAATTATTCTACCATACAAAAATTATGCGATGAAAAGGAAAACCACACTAAAAAAATAAATAAAAGACAAAACCGAATAAAAGATGAAAAGAAATGAGAGGAAATGGATGGGAGAAGAGAAGAGGAAGCGGGACAGAGAAATCAGAGATGATTAACGTCATCATCTTTATGGGTATTAAAAAATTGATAAACTGATTAGAACTCGATTTAAATTATATGGTTTTATTTGTTTTTTTTCGTTTATAGTTTAGTTTTAATTTTAAATTATTAAAAATGTCTATGATGATTCGGTTTTTGATTTAAGCTTTTGAAGAATCGTATGAAATTAAATCGAATTATTTATTAATTTTATTGTATTTATATTTTATTAGATATTATATCTAATGAAAAAACTCAAAATATTAATTATTTTTTTCTGTCTTTTCTTTTTTACTTTATCTTTCTCTTTTATAATCTAAATTCTATTTTTTGTATAACAATGTAATATTATGTATTTCATATCTAGAGTATTAAAAATTGATAAAATTATAAAATATAAAATAGAAAAATATTATGCATAATTTGTAGATATAATATTATTCTTTTATAATCTTATGAAATAAGTGACCGAAGAAATATAAAGTAAAATAATGTAAATAAAAAATAAACAAACTCATAAAAAATAAATTATAATATTTATAATTTTAATTACTATTTTAATTATATGTTGCGAATATTTTTTTAACAACCATACAATGTAAATATTATTATTAGAGATATTTAATTATATTATTATTATTATAATTGAATTGCTACTGCTATTTTTATTTAGTCTTTTACTTGATGTGTTAAATAAAAAAAAATTTAATAAAAAAATTATAATTAATTTTTAATTTTTAAAACAAAATTTATGAAAAATACTTTTAAATTTTTTGAGTTTTCAACCCGTTGCGGGTTGAAATTGCCAAAAAATGTAACCTAACTTATTAGTTTTAATGCTTAGTAAGTTGACGATGTGTTAAAAAAATAATCACCAATTAAAAATAAGTTGGGTAAGTTTTTTTTTCAATATGTCTTAACCCAACATACCCACACCCCTACTTTGTTGGGAAATTATTAAATACTTCTAAAATGTTATATAGGTAATGCCATCTGATATTTTTAATAAATAAATAATAATAACTTATATAATATGAATTATTTTTTATCACTTAATCATATAATAAAAATAAATTATTATAAACTTATCATAAAATTTGTTACTATTATATTAAATAAATATATCACGTAAATTTATCGCACGAAAACTCTAAAAGAACCGAATAATTATTCTAAGAGACAAATTATTAGAAACTGCGAAAACGTACGCATGATTTTTCTGACAAATTATCAGAAACCGCAAAACGTACGGATCACCACGCGTTAGATAATCAAATGTTGACAAAATTTTTATTAAATATAAAAAAAGTCAATAAATTTCGATTTGGCATCTATAAAAAGTTAGTTTTTTTATTTTAAAAAGTTGGTTTTTAAATTTAGATTGTTTGGTATCTTTATAAAAAGTTAATTTTTTTAAAAAAATAGTTTTTAAGTTAAGACTGTTTGGTAATTTTGTGCGCGGTACAAACTGTTTAGTCTTATTCTGTACAATCAGGATCAGATAAACTGGCCCAATACTGATAACCCCGAACAGAGTATAGGTCGAACTTTCTGTCTTCCGAACTCACCGGACGCTCCTTGTTCCGCCGCCGAACACCTGCAACCTCCAAGAACACCGTTAGCGCCTACCGGCCGGTTATGACCGAGAGGCACTCCGACGCTCAAGTTAGATATCTCTCTGAGAGGTCTCTAAACAAGAGTTTTTTGGATTAAAAATTGCGTACCTGGCGGTGTGGGGGTGCCTCTATTTATATAGGGATCAAGATTGATGGAGGCTGAATCCTCTTAGGATTCTGCCTCCTATTAGTTTGGATTTGTTTCCTATCTTGATGTGATTTGATTCTGATTTGTTTCCATTCCTATGGACCTGATGTTGATTTGTTCCCATCTTGTATGTCCGATCAAATCGTATACAAGATGGAAACTATCCTTTCCATTTAGGGGTCGACATGGGCCTCATTGGTCCGGACTGCCCCTTCATAGGGTGGGTCGAACTTGTAGGGCCCGAATAACTGGTTATTCGGGCTTTTGGTTTATTGGAGTAGGTTGTATGGGAACCTGCGTGTTTGCGCTGGACCTTCAGGCCCAGAATATGTTTTCCACCCTCAACTGCCCCCAGCTCTGGTGCTTGATCGGCTAGCCTATTCGGTGAAGTGCCAGAGCTTTGAATCTTTGTTCGGTTGGCAATTCATGTTTGCACGATGTGCATGTGGTCGAGTTATTTGGGGTATGCTTTGAGTGATGGAGTTCCAGGAGGCGATCTGTTACTCAGAGTCTTCTGCTCGGTTATTTGGGGATAGCTAGACTGCCCAGATCCCTTGGGCTCCTCTCATAACTGATGACAGCTGGCCTCGATCCTTACGTGGCTGACATGGCGTGCCCTGATTGGATTAATGGGAGGGCATGCGTCGTTTCAGGGAACTGCGTAATGATTACAAACGACGCATTTAATGCTTGTCTTTTCAAATCTCGTGGGTATAAAAACCCGTTTGGATGGCTTTTGTCGCTTTTTACCATTTCTGAATTTTCTCTCTGAAAATCGTTCTTGCGATTTCCGACGAACTGTGCTCCCACTTCCGGCGATGTATTTTTCTAGAAATCGGCGACCTTCCACCATTGAAAAAACTTGTAAGCATCTCGTATTTTCTTTCGCTGCTCTTTTGCTACTTTGAGCCCAGTTTGCCTTTGTTTCTTCCTCTTTCTTCTCTTTATTTCTCGTTTTCTCCAGAAAGATGGGCAAACTTAGGAAGTTAGTATCGACGCCGGCGGCAATGCGTGTGTTCCGGCGTCGATACAATGTTCCGGACGATGATGGCATCACCCTTGCAAATTCGGATGACTCCCGAGAAGGGAATTGGGAAAAACTTCCCCTTCCACTTGTTTCCATAGTGGAAGGGGGTGTTCGGTTCCCAATTCATCCCCTTCTTCGGCGAGTACTTCGGCATTACCAGGTAAGTCTCATGCAAGTATCCTCTAATGTTTTTAGAGTGGTCATGGGGGTTGTTGAGTTAAACCGTATCCTGGGTACTGATCTGGGCATCTGGGATATAGTTTACTGTTACAACATGGTGAAGCACTCATCCGGATCATCCTACCTCAAAGCGAAGAGGGTGGCTGAGAAACTCGTTATAGAATTACCAGACTCCGGTAAGGATGTCGACGACGATTTCCTGTACATAACGGGAAACTTCGAGTTCGGTCCCGGAGAAGAGCACGACATCTTCACCATCCCTCGAAAGGACGGACTGGGACTCGGTAGGTCCCCCCACAACCTGTTTGTTTTTATTTCTCATCGGGTACTGTTTCTTAGTAATAACCGAACTCTTATTTTTGCCTACTCGGTGTAGTTGCCATTGCTAACAATCCTTTTCGCGGGCCCCTTCCTGGCGTGCACTTGGAGGACTTGAAGAAGGTCTGGGCATACGAGGGCTTGCCCGAACAAAAGAGGCTAGGCCATGATGCTCATATACTCCTAAAATATATATCAACGTATAGGAGTTTCATTCGGCCGGATACGTCAGGTGTTCGAATTGCTGCCCCTGCCTCGGCGCCAGTGGATGTGTCGAAAGCCATTATCCTACCATTCACCCGAGCAGAGAGACAAGTGACCGTCGCTCAGCCTTCCCTTGCTGCTGCTGAGCCGGGTCCTTCAAGTCCTGGGTAAACCATTTCTATTTCTTCATCTTCTTCCTCCTCCATAGATATTTTCGTTTTTGAAGATCTTGCGAAGATGGGGCAAAAGAAGGCTCCTACTGCCGACCTTACCCAGTTCCTTACTCTTGGTGGGCCGAAGAGGAACGTAACCGTCGCAGCAACCACCTCGGCCAATTTGGTCGCCGAACTGACGGAGGAGCCCGCTCCGATCCCCAAAGTGGCATCTAAACCTCCCCTAAAAAAGTTAAAGAAGGTCGGGGGATCCCCTCCAAAGAACAAAGGGAAGGGGAAGGAGAAAGAGAAAAGGGTGAAGGAGAGAAAAGAGAAGGGAAAAGCTATTGCGAAGCAGTTTGGGGAAGCGGAGCCGTGGTCTCCTAATTTTAAGAAGGGTGAGCAGGTGATCACTGTTCAGGACCGGGCCAAGTCCCCGGGCACTGCTTTTGCTCTGTCAAAGGCTTTATTGCTGCCGACCGATATGAAGGAATCCCGAAAACGCCCCCACGAGCAGCTGGTGAAATCCTCCATTTGCCATTCTATCCAGGTACTCTTCGATGTTCTTCTCTTCGGTCATCATTGTTATTTTTTCTGGCTTTTTACTAAATTTCTCCCCCCTTTTTTTAGGGCCTTCAGCGTCTGGTGGCGGCCATGGAGAGGCTGGAAGAGAGGGAACTAGAGTTAGCCAAGCTATTAGAGCGGAACCAACAGTACCTCCAGCAGATGTCGAAGCTGGAGGCCAGCATCTGGGCAAAGGACAAGCTGCTCAGCACTGCTCATGCAGGGCTTTCCGAGTTGGAGGTCTCCGAAATTGCTCTGAAGAGCCGCTTGAAGGAGAAGAAAAAATCCCTGGCTAACACAGTAGTGCTCCTTGGGAAAACGGAAGTTGAACTGGACGCGGCGAAAGAGGAGGCTACAAAAGCATACTCGGCTGGTGTTGCAGAGGCCACCAAAGATTACAAGTCCCAAATCCCAGGCCTCCAGGACGTTATTTTTGGCCTCGCATGGGAGGCTATCCTCAAGGCCGCTGAAGTTGATGCCTCTTCTCCATTGTATGCCAACGTTCTTTTACCGAGCAAACAGACTGAAGAGGTTGGGGAAGCTAAAGCTGGTAATGCCGAAGCTGTCGTGGAAGGATCCGTCGAAGTAGAGGCTGTGGCTCCGGTGGTGGTCGAGGAAGTGGGCACACCGGTGGAAATGACTGAAGATTTCTTGGCCGCGCCTTGAAGACATTACCTTTTTCTTGTTCATTTATTATTCTTGTACAGTCTTTCAGGGCCTTTTGTTGTAGTTACGAGGGTTTCAGCCTCTCTTTGGTTAATGAAAGAAACTTTTTGTCTTCTCATAGCTTTGTACTCGCACTATTTCTAGTAGACTTCCATACTGAGAGTATAAATAGCTCAGGCATACTTCTAAACTTAGCTTTCTGAGCACAATTATCCGAAGTGTGGGATCATCATTTACACCAAGGAATAAAACATAACTTTGGAATCAACTCCCACACTAAGGGTTGGATGAGTTCAGATGAATTTCGAACTTAGCATTTTTAAGCTGAAACATTCTAAGTATGGGATTAACATCCACACTAAGGACACGATCAGTTCGGATAAACTTCGAATTTAGCCCTTTTAGGCTGGAACATCCTGAGTATAAGATTAACATCCATACTAAGGGCATGATCAGTTCGGATAAATTTCAAACTTAGCCTTTTTAGGCTCATTCATCATAAGTATGGGATTTACATCCATACTAAGTGCATGATTAGTTCGGATAAATTTTGAACTTAGCTTTTTTAGACTCATTCATCATAAGTATGGGATTTACATCCATACTAAGGGCATGATTAGTTCGGATAAATTTCAAACTCGGCCTTTTTAGGCTGAAACATCCTAAGTATGAGATTAACATCCACACTAAGGGTATGATCAGTTCGGATAAACTTCGAACCTTGCGTTTTTAGGCTAGAATATCTTGAGTATAGGATTAACATCCATACTAAGGGCATGACCAGTTCGGATAAACTTCAAACTTAGCCTATTTAGGCTCATTCATCCTAAGTATGGGATTTACATCCATACTAAGGGTATGATTAGTTCGGATAAATTTTGAACTTCGCCTTTTTAGGCTCATTCATCCTAAGTATGGAATTTACATCCATACTAAGGGCATGATTAGTTCGGATAAACTTTAAACTCGGCCTTTTTAGGCTTAATCTTCTTAAGTATGGGATTAACATCCATACTAAGGGCTAGAGTAGTTCAGATTTACTTCAAACTTGGGCCAACTTCAAACTTGGGCTGCTGAAGAAGTTTACTGTGCTTGCCGTACTCAGTGTATGCCCCCCAAGTTTTTGGTAAGAATGTCAATTGATAAAAACTTTTAATGAAGGAAAAGAGCTCATGCCGGACACTGGCGTTTAATTGTAAATAATAAAAAATTACAAGAAACTAAAAGTAAAATTTACGGAGATTATTAGCGTTCCATGACCTATGGACTGTCTTCCTATTTATATCTTCAAGGTGGTATGCCCTAGTGCCACCTTTTGAGGTGACCTTGTACGGACCCTCCCAGTTCGGACCCAACTTCTCTTGGACAGGGTCCTTCATGTGGCCGAACACTTTCCTTAGAACCAGATCTCCTATGCCGAACTCACGGTACTTCACCCTCTTATTGTACCATTTGGCAAGTGTTTGCTGATAGGTTGCCAATTTAATGGTGGCCATCGTCCTGCGTTCTTCGGCTAAATCAAGGTCCAAGGCTAGTTCCCTATCATTTGCTCTAGGAGTACTGACCTCTGTTCGGATTGTTGGTAATCCGACCTCTAGTGGTATAACTGCCTCTACCCCATATGCTAGGGAAAATGGGATTTCACCTGTTGAACTCCTTGGAGTAGTTTTGTAAGTCCATAGAACCGAGGGGAGATCTTCGACCTATGTTCCTTTGGCTGCATCTAATCTCTTTTTCAGTCTATCGATGATAGTCTTGTTGGTGGCCTCTGCCTGCCCATTACTCTGTGGGTATGCCGGGGTAGAGAAGTAGTTCTTGATTCCAGGTTCGAACAAAAATTCTTGAATGGAGAGCTATCGAACTGAGTACCGTTGTCGGAGAAAATTGCTCGGGGGATGCCAAATCGGGTGATGATGTTATTCCACGTGAACCTCTTCACATCAACGTCCCTGATATTGACCAAGGGCTCAACCCCCACCCATTTAGTGAAGTAGTCCGTGGCAACAAGGAGGTATTTCCTGTTGCCTGTGGCCTTTGGAAAGGGGCCGACTATGTCATACCCCCACTGGGCAAAAGGCCAAGGACTTGTGAGTGGAGATAGGTCTCCGACTGGGATGTGTATATTTGGGCTGAACCTCTAGCACTTGTCACACTTCTGAACGTACTGCTCTGCGTCCTTCTGCATGTAGGGCCACCAGTAGCTCTGAGAGATTGCTCGGTGAGCCAATGATCGCCCCCTAGTATGGCTGCCGTAAATTCCTTCGTGTATTTTCAAGAAGAGGTCTTTGACTTTGTTTGGGTGCACACAGAAGAGCTAGGGCCTAGTAAAGGGTTTCTTGTACAGATCCCTCAAACTAGAGACCCAAAACCTTGCTGACTTCCTCCTTAAAGCCTGAGCTTCGTTCTGATCGGCTGGTAGCTCACCTTTCACCAGGTATTCTTTCAAGGGATCCATCCAGCTGGGACCTAGTTTCGAGCAGTAGACCGGCTTCTCTCGTGGTTGACAATGCTCGCCTGTTGGAGGACTTCCATCGAAATCACCCTTTTTCTATAGTACTAACAGCTGATGCTAGGCAAGCCAGGGAATCGGCGTGGCTATTTTCTCGGGATGAGAGCTGGGTGATCCCAAAATATGGAATATCTTTGGCCATTTGTTGTGCTAATTGGACGTACACATGCATTCTGTCATCTCTGGCTAGGTACTCTTCCTTGAATTGATTTACCCACTAACTGTGAATCACTTAATACTTTGACCTTTTTGGCCTTCAACTCTATGATATCTCTGAACCCAGTTAGCAATGCTTCGTATTCGGCTTCATTGTTGGTGGCCTGAAAGTTTATCCGAATTCCCCTCTCTATGAGGATTTCCTCAAGGCTGTACAGTACTACTCCTGCTCCAGCCCCTTGTTGCATGAAGAGCCATCCACGTAGAGCCTCCAAGTATCATTTGAGTCCTCATTATCAATAGTTGTTGACTTGGTAGTTTTTCCCCCAGTGTCCACCGAACTTCATTCTTGGCTGAATTCGGCTATAAAGTTGGCCAAAACTTAGCCCTTTATAGCTGTCTTAGGGCAAAAAGTGATGTCGTGCTCTCCGAGCTCCACTGTCCACCTTGCTACTCTTCTTGAAAAGTCAGCTTTTCGAAGTAATGACTGCAGGGGGTGTTCGGTAATTACCTTGATCTGGTGTGCCCTGAAGTAGTTGATGAGTTTACGAGAGGCAACGACCAGAGTTAGTGCAAGCTTCTCCAACGAAAAATACCTTACCTCTGGGTCTAGAAGAACCTTGCTCATATAGTAAATGGGCTTTTGGACTTTGCCTTCTACTCTTAGGAACACCGCACTGACAGCTCGGCTAGATACTGCAAGGTACAAGAACAAGATCTCTCCACAGCTTGGCACCGTTAATAATGGAGGAGATGAAAGGTATTGCTTCAGTTCGGCTAGGGCTTCCTCACTTTTTTCATCCCACTTGAACTGGTTAGCCCTCTTCATTGCTCTGAAGAAGGGGTAACACCGGTCGGATGCTCGGCTAATGAATCGTTTGAGTGCGGTGGCCATCCCCGTGAGCTTTTGGACCTCCTTCAAATTTCGTGGGCATCTCAAACTCTGAATGGCTGAGATTTGTTCGGGGTTTACCTCTATTCCTCTGTGAGTGACCAAAAAACCTAGGAATTTTCCCGAATTGACTCCAAAAGCACACTTAGAGGCATTAAGCCTTAATTTGTAGTCCTTGAGGACTTCGAATGTCCTTCTCAGATCTTCAGGGTGCTTGTTTGGGTGCTTAGACTTCACAACCATGTTATCTATGTAGACCTCCATCGTTTTATCGATCAAGTCGCTGAACATCTTTGTTGCAAGCATTTGGTAAGTGGCGCCAACATTCTTCAATCCGAATGGCATTACCTTGTAGCAATAAATTCCTCGATGAGTGATAAATGCTGTCTTCTCCATGTCTGGGGGGTACATGGCAATCTGGTGGTATCTTCTATAGGTATTCAGGAAACTTATCATCTCATGCCCTACTATTGAATCAACGAGCTGATCTATTCAGGGCAGGGGAAACAGTCCTTGGAGCATGCTTTGTTGAGATCGGTGAAGTCTACGCAGACTCGCCAATTTCCATCATTCTTCTTTACTACGACAGTATTTACCAACCAGGTTGGGTAGTGAACCTCCTTGATGGCTTTAGCTTCCTTTAGCTTATGGACTTCCTTAACCACAACGTCTGCATGGTGTGGTGCTGATTTCCTGGGTTTCTACACTACGGCTTCCTCTGGGGATCCACGTTCAAATGGTGGCTGATTACCTCGGGGTCTATCCCAGGCATTTTATATGGTGTCCATGCGAAGTCCTCCTTGTTCTCCTTTAAAAATTCGATCAGTTCGATCTCCTCTTGTTCGGTAATGCTTGTTCCGAGCAAGAAGAACCGATCAAGGTCATTCGGATTGATAACTTCCTTCTTCAGGTCCTCCACCACCTTCTCCTCGGCTGTTCGGCTATAGTCGTAGATCATGGGGCTATCTTCTACTTCGACAGTCTTAACTTTCGGATATTGTTCGGGGCTCTTCAACATTGCCAGAAAACACTGCCTTGTCGCGTGCTGTCTCCTTTGATCTCAACTACCTCTTGGCCCACTTGAAACTTCAAGGATTGGTGATAGGTTGAAGGTACAACACCCAAGCTGTGGATCTATGTCCTTACTACAATGGCATTATAGGTAGATGGTTGGTTAACAATGAGGAATTCAGTACTTACAGTCGTAGGGCCTGCCTTTACTTGCACAGTGATCCTTCCAATCGGCCATACTGGGTCAGTGCCAATACCGATCAGGGGCATCATGCACCTCTTAAGCGCCGAGTTTTTCAATTCCAACTTCTGAAACAGGCTATAATACATGATATCCATCGAGCTTTCTTGGTCTACTAGCACTCGTATTACGTCGAAGTTAGCAATGCGCAGTGTTAATACCAGGGCATCATTGTGGGGTCGATGTATCCCTCCAATGTCTTCTTCGGAGAAGCTGATCCCCTTGGGGCCTTGACTAAAGTCTCCCTCTGTTCTTCTTTGCTTGCCCTCATCCACCTTTATGGCGTGAGCAATGGTCCTAGCATGGTGCCGAACTGCCGATCTAGTTATTGGTTCGGCTGTGCCATGGATCATATTTACAACACCAAGTGGCTGGTCTCCTTGTTCGGCCCTCTGGTCTTGTTCACGGTTCCCTCCTTCCTGAGCAGTCTTCTCTGTGTCGACGAATTCAAGTAAATGTCTTACTCTGACTAAGTCCTCCAAGTGTCTCTTCAGGGTTCTGCATTCCCTAGTTAGGTGGCCGTGATCTCGGTGATAGTGGCATTTTTTCTTTTGATCTCTTCTGCTCGGGTCTCCCATCAATTTTGGTGGCCATTGGAAATAAGGATTGTTCTTAATATGGTCTAGGAGCTTATGTAGAGGTTCTTTGAAAATCGTTTGCATGGCCTGGAAAGCCTCCGACTCCTTCCTTTCCTAGGGTGGCTTCTTGGACTTCTGATCTTTTCAACCCTTATCCTTCTTCTCAAGCTGCTTTACCGAGGCAACACTTTGCTCGGCTTGGCTTATCTCTTCTTTCACCTTTGCGTGCTGTTCTATCTTTACCATTAACTCGGGCATTATGGTAACGACCTTTTTTAGTGAGGGACTGTCTTAAGCGACTCAGGGGCGGTAGCCCGATCTTGAAAGATGCAACTGCGAGTTGGTCGCTGTAGTCTTCAATCTCGTTGTAAGCGGAGTACTGCCGAGCATACTCCCGAATTGTTTCTCAATCACTCTTCTGTAGGGCCATTAGTGTGTCAAAACTCTTCGGCTGCCTACTGTTCGTTATGAATCGAGTAGTGAAGGACTCAGCCAGTTGTTGCCAGTTCATTATGGACTCGGGTGGCAACTTGCGAAACCAACTAAGGGCTGTCTCTCCCAGACTGGATGGGAATATGCGGCAAAGGAACGCGTCATTACCGCTCCAGAGCGCCATTGCCTGTCTGTATTGCCAAACATGGCTTACTGGATCTGTGTTCCCGTCATACATCTCAAACTTGGGTGGAAAAAACTTGTGTGGTGGATCAGCGTTTTTTATGACTTCGGCCAATGGTGACACCGAGATCTGTTCAAGAGCCCTTCTTGCCACGTCTTGGGCTGTTCGGCC